>JASNJN010000591.1:0-13428 GCA_030180075.1 Mikrocytos mackini | reverse complement strand
TGTTGCAACTCCTAATGATATGGAACGGACCTTTAAACAGGGTATGAATTCTTCTTTATACCTGGACCAACTTTTATTGTAATAATCAAGCACCTTGGGGACAAATTTGTCAACTATACCTTAATATTCTTCCCTATCTTTAAGATAGCATAGTTTCTTCATAAGATTAGTCTGTTCTGTTCTTACTCTCGGTGTTAAATCGTGTATCTTTAAGTTCAAATACTGTCGGAAACTTTTAAGCACATGAAAACGACACAAATTGAGGCTTCCATTCTCAAAGTATTTTTTACGTACCTTCCATTCTGCCATGTTCTTGTCACTTATCATGTACTTGGTTGTTTTCAAATCATTATTTTCTTTTAATATATCAAATACTCTTTCTAACATATTAAAACTTTCATTTGCTACAATAAACCAACAGAAAGATACACTAATCATATTGTTATCTAGCATAATAATAAAGAATAAACTCCAATTTAAGTTTATCATTTTAAATGTTGAATCTATAATTAGGCTGGAATCTTGTATCCCACACTTTCTTCCATTTCCCACACTTTCTTCCGATTCCCACACTATCTTCCAAACCCCACAATCGTCCATTTTAGCATGATTACTGGTAGTTTTATGGTGTTTCACACATCTTAACCGATGTATGACGATATTTCTCAGAGACAGAGACTGTTTAGATCGGTTAGTACGAAAATCCGCATTATATTCTTGAATATTACGCGCACGTTCTCAATTTTTAAAATTTGAAAATTTAAAGCAATCAAGTCATATAAACGTGTAGAATCGACTTCCCAGCTTTCATAGCCTAATATATTTGTAATAATTTTCAAAAATTATCTTTAAAATTTAATATATTTTATGCACACATACCATATTTAGCGATAAAAATCAACTTAAAAGTCACTGTAATGTGAGTACGTAGTCGGTTATTCAACCGTGTAAATATGCTTATATTTATTCATTAAACAGATAGTATGTAATAATTGGCCAATATTCAGAGTATTTTGTTGTTAGCTAGGCTCGGAAAAAACCTATACTAGAGTACTCACTGAAAATGTTAAATATGCACAATATGGGGCTAATGTGAGTATATAGCCGTGAGATGGCATTATTTTCCGTATTTCTGGTAAAAATCATGATAAAATTTGTCTGAGTGTGGGAAATGGAAGAAAATGTGGGGTGACGATTTATAGCCATGCTTTCTTATTAATAATTTTTATTTTGAACATAAAGATTACGAATTTTATTTTGTAACATGAAAGTAGCCATCAAATACGAACAAAACTGGTCAATTCACATTGGATGCTACTTACAATAATAATTTTCAGTTGGTTATTTTCATTTCCTTTTATAAATACTATAATATTAAAGGAGTGTATTAACCGAAATTCCAGAAACGCATTAGGAAATTGAAATTATAATAAGATTTAAAAAATGTTACATTATGGAAACCTCGTTCGGTTATTTTAACATAAAATATAATATTCAATTTACTAACTTCCGTACGTTTTACTTTTAATAATAATTATATTTTATAACATCATATGCCCTAAATGTGTTTGGTTGGGATTTTAAATGTAAATTAGGCGAAAAAATTCCATTTTAAAATGAATTGTTTCTCATTTCCTTGGTAAATTGTATAGTGTATAGTATCTTAATGTAACGGAATACCGGTTACCGAAGCTAAATTGGGAATCCGGTATAATGTTACAGACCCGGTGATTGGAAACTCTATACAGAGATGGTAACGAGTACACGATATTACCAACAAAAAGATTTAATTATATTATTAGTAGGGCGACCGAAAATAGCCGCTATAAAGTAGCATTATTAGCTCTTATAAAACCAATATTTTATACAAAATAAGCTTTTAAAACTATATCGATATTCGTTGGAAACTCAATATTAACACTATAATACATACGGAATTTAGAGCTGATTTGCAAACCAAGAATCTTAATACTAAATGTTAATCTTTTTGACGATTTACCCATCGTACTGATGATTTCCATCTTCTCGAAAGATATACTTTAAGTCTGTCGGATCAATTTTATTCAAATGGCGATGTATTCAGGCAGTATTAGAATTAATCAATAAGAGAATTCAGTTAATAGTAGAATATATAAATAAATATTACGATCTAGAATATTGAAGTTCGATTTCGTCAACAAGAATTTAAAAATCCGATAAACAATATAAATAACTAACCATTTCGTTGCAAAATAAAGATCATTCTAGAATAGATTAAGATTTTTCTAATATGTGACGAACTATTACATATATGTTTATTTAAATTAATATAAAGATACAATGATTTTAAAGATGTTCTAAACATTTATTGGATCTGATAAATAATATAAGGTATTCAAAGAACTAAATTAACACAATATTTTGATTATACTAATATATTCAATATTTTATAGAGAAAATGATAAAATATACACATATCTATGATGAAATGTAAGCTTGATATAGATATGTGTATATTTTATCATTTTCTCTATAAAATATTGAATATATTAGTATAATCAAAATATTGTGTTAATTTAGTTCTTTGAATACCTTATATTATTTATCAGATCCAATAAATGTTTAGAACATCTTTAAAATCATTGTATCTTTATATTAATTTAAATAAACATATATGTAATAGTTCGTCACATATTAGAAAAATCTTAATCTATTCTAGAATGATCTTTATTTTGCAACGAAATGGTTAGTTATTTATATTGTTTATCGGATTTTTAAATTCTTGTTGACGAAATCGAACTTCAATATTCTAGATCGTAATATTTCTTTATATATTCTACTATTAACTGAATTCTCTTATTGATTAATTCTAATACTGCCTGAATACATCGCCATTTGAATAAAATTGATCCGACAGACTTAAAGTATATCTTTCGAGAAGATGGAAATCATCAGTACGATGGGTAAATCGTCAAAAAGATTAACATTTAGTATTAAGATTCTTGGCTTGCAAATCAGCTCTAAATTCCGTATGTATTATAGTGTTAATATTGAGTTTCCAACGAATATCGATATAGTTTTAAAAGCTTATTTTTTATAAAATATTGGTTTTATAAGAGCTAATAATGCTACTTTATAGCGGCTATTTTCGGTCGCCCTACTAATAATATAATGAACCAAACAAAGTTCTACCAAATTAATTGTTGTGTTAGGCTCTTCTATTATTTTGGTCGTTGCAGTTCCTAGACCTAAACGCAATATTAAAGTTCTTGAATATAGTTCTTCGATAGTTTCTTTGGACGCATTTGATTTTTGCGTAATATACTGTACTTCTTCTTCAGAGTTTTCTTCCTGGGAGGATTCAGTGTTAGTTTCTTCTGTTCTGTCTTGAAAGGCTTCTAGATGTGTGTATTCTGGCAACTTTTCGGAAAGTTTGGTGAAGAATGTTTTTCCTGAACTCGATTGGTCAAAGATAGCGACGCTTTCACGCTTTTTGCAAATGTGAGATATGAGTTCGTAAGCCAATATTGAATCGTCTATAAGGTAATGTTTGTTCTTCGTGTGTATTTCTGATAGATCAAAATGTTTCAATATCATTTTCATGTTGTGCTGTGGTGTATTGTCAGGTTTTGGTTGTATCTTCGCACGCTTGGTGTTGTACTTAGTACTCAATCCAGATGTGTCTGTACAACCCATTGTGCTACCATGTGAATTCATTAACAATGCTTTTCTGTTGAGTTCTTCTTTTGAGGTCATCGATATTTTGTAATTTAATAAATCTCAAATTATTTGTTATGTTCTTGAACCTCGGCACCATTGCTCTATTTCTGATTTGCAAGACCTTTGCATCAAACGACGACTATTATATCCCTGCTACTATTATAAATGTGTCCATCTTTGTAGAAAAAGGAATGACCAACGATACTCTCCATGTTTTCTTCACACGGGCCAAGTTCAGTTCAACGAACCGTTCATTACAATATTATTTTATAGATGATCTCTCTTTTACTCACACGATTGTTTCAAAGACAACCAAAGAACACCACATTCCCATTCTCTTTGTTAATGAACTTAAAAACATTCTCGACGAAATAACTAACGACGAAGATACCATGAAGCAAATACGAGCATACAGAAACCTTGAAATAGCCCCTTTCATCTACAAGTTTGAGAGTTTAAACGGGGAGAAGATCGACACCCTTGATTGTGATCAACAAAAGTTTGAATATTCAAAGATGGATCATATATTATCGAATCATGACTTCATTGATTCTTCTTTTATGTTATTTGGGAATCATTTTAGAAAAACCGACAAAATTATGAAATCTGAATTGCCAGAAAAGGGCACAAATGAATGGTTCAGCATTTCCGTTAGGAGAAATTTCATGGATAAGGAAATAAATGGAAAACTGTAAAAGTCATGTTACCACTTGTACTTTCATTCGTTAAGTACAGAGACGAAGTGCGCGTAGAAGATCCAAAAAGATTCATTTCATTAAATTTTAGAAATTACCAAAATGAATGGGAATACATTGAAAATCGCATTAATGCCGAAGGTAACCCCGAGTTTAAAATGGTACAGCTCAACTCGCTAGACCCAGGGCTTCCTATATTAGACTATTTCGACAAAATATTTACAGGGGTTGGCGAAGTTGCCGAAAACGAGGAAAATCCTGTAACAAAGTTTCCACACCGAAGTTTTTATTTGATTTGTTTGAACTTATAAAAATTGATACCGATCAAGAACGTACACTAGAAGCCCTACCGAATACCAACAATCCAACTAATAGGGCAACGTTTGAAAAGCTAGACGACAGCCAACTCGACGAGGATATGCGGGAAAAGTATAAAATTGTAGGCGAATTTAGGAAGTCATTTAAAGATGACGTATTAAAGACGTATTTGAACCCATTCATCACGTTAGCTCCACACCTCACAGTAACTTCATCAAGTGTGAATAACAGCGGAACAAAGAATGAAGGGCTGTCAGGTGGAATGGTAGCGTTAATTGTTTCTGTGGTTATAATAGCAGCGATAATTATGGGCGGGATTGGCTGGGTTTATTTGGTAAGAAAAAGCGAAAATACAAACAGATCACAATTCAAGAAAACAAAAATATGATAAAAATGAATGAATATGATTATATCATGAAGTGAGGTAAAAGTTGTTTAATAATGGCTTCTTCTATTTGTTATTTACACTTGTTTTATTATTACATCATTCTACCATTTAAAAATGTTAGACATTTGCCCATTTGGTTGTTTGTTAAGGTTTTTTGAAGTTATACTATTTCGTAATGTCTATGAAGTCGAGAATGTGTTGTTTTCTGAGATTTAAAATTTAAGAATCTTATTTGTTACTGAAGACAGTTAACAGCCAACAAATTGCTGAAGGTCTTTATTACAAAACGTTTGGCATAATTCATAATTTGTTAATGATCTGTTGCCTTCAAATTTGAAAGGATAAAAAATAGATTTTAATTTTCTATCAGATACACACGAGAAATCAACGTGAGAAATCAACACCAGATAACATCGAAATACGACCATTCTACATCATCTTATGCTATTGCCCTGTATAATATATACGAAGATCAGCAACCAGCATATAATAGAACAATATGGATGACAATCCTTCGCTACAGAACGGTGCGAACCGAGAAAACAGATAAAACTCAATTATAATAGATATAATTTCAACGTAATGCGATTATATTAACATTTAGTTCCTCTGAGAATGTTTAAAGATTAGGAAGTCGAGAGCAAGTGAATTGAAAACATCGCTTTGGCCCAGTTAGTGATAAACTAAATAGCTTTCGCTTTCGAACAATAACCTCATTACTTAACAACAAAATATTACAATAAAGTTCCATCCATTCAGTTTGATGAAAAGTGTGATTAATTTAAATACAAACATTTGAAACAACATAAGTTACAGAGGATTTAAAAGAGCAAATATTGGCGAATAAATTAAAATAAATTTAAGAATACAAATAACAATAATTTTAAAAAACAGATCGATTTATATGCAAAAAGTCAATAGTTCTATGTTTCTTGGTTATGTATTCCGAATAAACACGTATCAATTACTCCAAATATTTATTTTTACGTTTAATTTTCTTCTTTTTCTTTCGACCTTTTTGATTTTCGTTTGTTTCGATTTCGCTATCCATGAGCTCTCTTATTATTTTATGTTCATACTTGTTGTTCTGTTTAATAACGTTTAACCCATGTTCTTTTGCCAAATCCATAGATTCCGTGATATTAATAGAGTCAATTAAACCTTCGAGAACTTTTATCGCTTCATTTTTTGGAAGATTCTTCTGCGATAATTCAGAAGCAATTCTATCAGTAAAAATTCTATACTCATTGAACTTCGCGATGGTTGATGTATTTTTGTTAATTTTTGTGTTGATACGGCTTTCTAAATCAACAAACTCCATCGGGTGTTTATAATCAAAAGCTTGCGACTTTTCATTGTGATTGATAAACTTGTGTTCTAATTTGCTGTAAGTATTCTGAGACTCATGAGAAATATTATTTTTGTAATCCAAAAAGTCTTCCTTGCTAATTTCAGCGTTTCTCAAACCCACAAAACCGTTATCTATTATTTCAGTCCCCCGTGTATTAGTGATTCGATTCGTCTCGTTCATCCACCGCTTATTTATAAATTCGATAAGACTTATATCCGCGCCTCTACTGACATTATACATAACATGTTTACAAGGCAGTCCTCATCTTCTTTGAAATCCGCAACATTTATCAACAGTAAAAAGTGAGTCTCTAGTAGGTATTTCTATTGTTATCCCCAGTCTATATATTTCAACAATCTTTTTATATGCAAAATCCGAAATAGAATTTTTAATATCTTTGATATAATCGGGCACATACACTACCACATTTCTTTCTTTTCTTTTTTCCAAATCCCCAAGTTTTGTTTTTCGTTTTTTAAAAATATATTCGACCATATTTATCAAAAAATTCCCCATCCTATCTTTCAACTTCAATTTGTCTTTAAGGTGCCGGAAATAACTCTCAACATGGTTAGTAGTGTACGTGTCCATGTTTAAATGTGTCGCCCTAAAACACATTACGAACTCGTGTTTTATTACGTCCCAGTTTTTAAGGTAATAATCATATACCGCTGGGTGAAGTTTAAGCAGATTCTCCTCATATTTCTCACTGGTAGTTGAATATACTAGTTTAGATAAGAGTTTTAGTTCATCTTCTTTGTTAAAAATGTGACTACTTCTCAATGACGATACAGCTCTAAGAAAACTTTTAAGCACGTGGAAAATGCAAAGATGTAGTTTGGCCCTGGGGAAAAGATCTCTCAAGACTTTCCTCTCGGACATGTCTTTGTCCGTTATTATATACCTTGTCTTTGTTAGGTCGTTTCTATTCGCAAATTTTGAAAACATTTCAAAAAGTAAATAATAACTTTCGTTGTGAATAACAAAAAAGTAAACTGGTACAGATTCATGTTCTTCATTAAGAACTAGAAGAACAAACAAAGACCAATTGTTTATATTGGTATTAAACGTGGAATCTAATATCAAAACGTCATTAAATTTAGTAAACATCTCAATCATTGTTTTATCTTGAAATCCAATTCCTCTGAGTTTTTGTGTAACTGGACTATAGAGTTTGTCTATGGTTCCTTTTTCTTCCACGATGCCAAGAGCTTCTTCAATAGTATATTTATATCTGTTTTGTAAAAACAGATTATGAATATCTTTTACCAAATAATAAGAATCCGTTTCTTCTGAAAGCATTTCTGCTATGTTCCATGTATGTGCCCCGTATTTCAGTAGTTTTTCTGCGTCTTTAATTAAGTGTTGAGGGAGTATTCTTTTAGCTTCCATTTCAATACAATGTTGGTCGTGAGTGTGGTTTGCTGCTGTAACTATTAAAGAGTTCTTATTAAATGAGAATAGCATATGGGCTTGGCAACCTATTTTCTTTGTTGTTGTAAGTTTTTTGGAAGCTTTGGATGGTCTTATTTTCCCATGCGCACATTCATAAAAAATTCTTTTATAAATTAGGCGCTTTGTGATTTTTGATATATAGCTAAAAGAAAGGTCATTATCAAAGTCGTCTTCGGATAAGTATGAAAATTGTGTTCTTATGTAACTTCTCTTTGCTTTCACTTCATATTCTTTAATTTGTACAGGGATTTTATCGAAATGGTCAAATTTGTCTCCAATGTCTATTAAAATCTTGGAATCCAAATGGTTAAAGCTATTCGTTTGTGGTAGGCCTTTACACGAACCATCAGTTAAATTCGTGGGTTGGGGAGGTGTATGACAATCATATTGTGCTTTATAATCAGAATACGGTGTGTTTGTGAGATTAGGTTTGAAACGTGTGTATGCCTTATTAGATCTTAAGGTAATTGTACCCCGTTCACTATTGCTAGATTCGGAACCCGTAGAGTTGTTATTTGGCATACAACTCCTATATGAAATTTTAAATTTTAAATAAAAATTATTTCTGTTCTGTACATCACGCTATAAAATGGTTATCATGCAAGCTATCTTACATAATTTAGCCAAACAAAAACGTGACTATCTACCAAATTCATAATAGACGTTTCAGTAACAAATAAGATTCTTAAATTTTAAATCTCAGAAAACAACACAATCTCGACTTCATAGACATTACGAAATAGTATAACTTCAAAAAACCTTAACAAATAACCAAATGGGCAAATGTCTAACATTTTTAAATGGTCGAATGATGTAATAAAAAAACAAGTGTAAATAACAAATGGAAGAAGCCTAGTAGAAGACATGGGAGAACCCATAGTGGAAGGCTTATTGAATAAGTTAGAACTGGAACGGGTATTAAACCCTGTATTGAAACCTGTTTGTGTTTGTTGAGAGGGAGAGAATAAAGAGGAGCTAAAAGAAGATGAGGAAGAAAATGGTGAAGGTAATACGGCAGGCTGGGCAACGCCGCATGGCTTCTTGAATCGGTCTTCGTACTGAAGCTCGGTTAAAGTTTTGTCCTTTAAGTCCAATTTGCAATTTATCGATTGAAGATTGTTCTTGCCGTCAACCTTAATACGGTAGTCTATGTTTGACATTTCAATGTTAGTGGGTTGTTGTTGAAATGATGGTTGGTTGAAGCCGAATGATGTCTGTGTTGGTGATGGAACAGGTGTAGGAAACAAAGAAGGCTGGGAGGGCTGAGAAGTCGCCATTGATCCAAACAGAGAACTTTGGGTGCATTGAGAAGGGTGTGTTATAAAATTGCCAGAAGCGTCGCCTGTGTGGATTATGTCGGTTTGTTCGATTTAAAAGGATACGTCTATTTGCACGAGTCACGTATTTTGACACAACTTTTTTATTGAATATAATACCTTATTTCGTGTGTAAAACACGTTATGGATGTGTTTGCACGTGTTCATTATGTTTTGAATCAAGTTTTGTAAATAATTTTTTTTTCGAAGGGGGGACCCTTGCGGCTAGGGCAACCCATTTATTGCGCAATAAAATTGCAATATTTGCACTAACCTTTTTTCATTTTTGTACATAATTTGCAGTAAAAACCGACCAAATAATTACATTATCAAACAATGAGATTCATTATTTCTACAAAAATTAACTACAGTCAAACCTCGATAAGATTTACAAAGTCCCATTTTTTCAATTTTTTGTAAATCTTACGTGTAGTTTTGGATTTTATCACGATACGATCAGAATTTTGGAGAATCATAAATGAATATTTTATGTATTTCTCAATTATAAAACAGATGTAATTTATGGATCTCAAAATTATGATAAATTTTTATTTCCCCAAGAGCATAAATGACAAAATTTTCATGATTTTGCAGGTCAGGTCTATTTACGCTAATTTTTTAAAAAACCATTTTTTATTAGGAAATTTACCCTTGAAATTTTTTGGTGTGAAAAAATTTTTGTCAACTTTTTATTAAAAAGTCGCCACAAACCCCACAACTTGCCCAATTCGACTGGTTTTGACTAAAAGCAGCATGCTAACACAATGCTAACAACATACTTGTCGTACGGGTATAATTGTCTTCTATATGAAAAATAAAAGTTAGCGTAAATAGACGCGACCGATTTTGCACTCATTGAAAACTTATAAATTTTATGACCAGAGGTTCTAAATTGGCTCCAACACTTCTATTTAAAGCCATATTATACCCGGAATATCGAATCAAGATTTTTCGTTGGAATATTTTTGATAAAATAAATTTTATCCGAGTGTAAATCTTACGAAAAAAAAATAATTTTTCAAATTTTGATAAATGGATTCCTATGCTATTTTAGCACTTAATTAATACTTATTGGAGAAAATTTAAATTTTCAAAAAAAAGCCATTGGCATGAATATCGTCACACCGGACAACCCCACCGTAGAGGGGTTAGGGGATTGAAATTCATTCTCCCCGCTTTTTTTTCATTTTCCCCTCAGTTTTTCATTTTCCCCGATTCCTACCATTTTCCCCGTTTTTTTAGAAATGGAAGTCTTAATAATGATCAAAAAAATGCAGTTCAACAATTTAAAATTTAATGGGTCGGTTTAAAAATTTCTGTAAATTATTATCAGTAAAAAATTTTGAACTTTAATTTCAAAATTTCCACTGCTTTGTAAATTCGGTAAAAACTTGATTTTCTACAAAGGTATAAAATTTTCAAATATAAATTACCTAATAAAAAATTTTTGGAATAAAATTTTTTTGGTGATGAAAACAGCGTTTTTATGGTCTAATTAAAATTTTGAAAAAAAATTTTTTTTGGATTTTTCCAAGGGGGTACATCAGGTAGTTTTCAAAAAAAGTCGGACMATAAAAACTCAAATTTTATCGGAAATTTTTTTTGAAATTTATCTACCTAACGTRTTTTCGAGAGATCTACAAATAGATACCTATAAAAATTTTCATGGATTTTCCAGTCGAGTTAATATCAAAAAATTAAAAATTTGGGTTAAAATTCACCTTTTTTGGGTYGTCCRTATATCAAGTATTTTTTCGAATTTTTATCTCAAAATTGTTTTATCGTTAAGATKTCRCCMGWTAAAAGCYGTAWAAAAAWTTTCARAAAAAWTTTTGTATAAAAATCTTATATTTTTGTGCACGACTTTTTGGGCCAAAATCAAAATTTTTGGTTCAAAAAATTTACCAAAAATCATTTTATTACCCAAGTGGCATGTTAATTTGATATTTATAGTGTTTAAATATAGATTTCCATCAAAAAAAATTTTCGAATATTTTCGAATATTTTGAATCAAAAATTTTCGAATATTTTCGAATATTTTTGATTCAAAATATTCGAAAATTTTTTTTTATATAGATTTCCATCAAAAAAAATTTTCGAATATTTTAAATCAAAATTTTTGATTCAAAATATTAGAAAATTTTTTTTGATGGAAATCTATATTTAAACACTATAAATATCATTTTATTACCCAAGTGGCATGTTAATTTGATATTTATAGTGTTTAAATATAGATTTCCATCAAAAAAAATTTTCGAATATTTTGAATCAAAAATTTTGATTTTGGTCAAAAAAGTCGCATACGAAAATATATGATTTTTATACAAAATTTTTTCTGAAAATCTTTTTACAGCTTTTAACGGGCGAAATCTTAACGATAAAGCAATTTTGAGAAAAAATTTCGAAAAAATACTTGATATATGGACGACCACGACCCAAAAAAGGTGAATTTTAACCCAAATTTTTAATTTTTTGATATTAACTCGACTAGAAAATCCATGAAAAATTTTATAGGTATATTTTTGTAGATCTCKCGAAAACACGTTAGGTAGATAAATTTCAAAAAAAATTTCAAAAAAAAATTTGAGTTTTTATGGTCCGACTTTTTTTGAAAACTACCTGATGCACCCCCTTGGAAAAATCCAAAAAATTTTTTTTTCAAAAATTTTAATTAGACCATAAAAACGCTGTTTTCATCACCAAAAAAATTTGATTTTCAGAATTTTTTTATTAGGTAATTTATATTTGAAATTTTTTTCATGGGCAAAAATTCAATTTTTGAAACCACAAAAAAAAATTTTTTTTGCTAAGAAAATTGAAATTCAATAAAAATGGAGAAATTTTTTTTAATTCAAATCCAAAATCTGTGGCAAATAGATTTTGTGGCTGTCGGAATAATTTGTGGCAGATGGAAGAATTTGTGGCAGATTGAATTCCAGCCGAAGAAAACGGGACTTTGTAAATCTTATCGAGGTTTGATTGTAAATAAATAGATATATAAATACGTAAATACGTAAATAAATATGTACAGTCAAACCTCTCAATAACAAACAAAAACTACAACAAATTCACGTAGTACAAACAAAAATTTCGTCAATCATAATATTTTCCGAAATTTTTTATAGAAATTATGTTTTTATATTAGAATGACTAAATTTAATGTTATGAAAATTTATGAAAATGTATTCATTTTCAAATTTACTAATGAAATTTTAATCTAACAAGCAACACGGAATTTTTTTCCAAATATGTGAATTTTTCTGAAAATTTTGACCGTAAATGGTTTATTTTATTTAGCGTGTGGTTTCTAAGATATAATTTGGCATTTTGAAGAAATTTTGATGTCTATTAACAAATTATTTTCGAAAAAGTACTTTTTTGGCAAAACAAATTTTGAAATTTACAAAGAAATCCCATATCAAATGGTTTGAAAAACTTTTATCACATTTCAAAAATTAATTATGTTTTAACACGTTATATGTGTTGACAAACTAAAACTTTTTAATATTTAAAAATTTTTATATGAACTTAATAATGATAATTAAATGTCATACTATATATTTAGTACTGGTCATCTATTTTATGAATTTCAAAAACTGAAAATGTTTAAAATTTTAAATTATAAGTGACATAATAATTTTGTAAGATATTTTTGTGTTTTAAAAAAGCAAAGTTTAGTTTTTCAACATATAAATTTTATCTAAGTACTTTTTGTCGTAATTCGACATTTTATGAGGTATTAAATTTCTAAAACAAATTTTTATGACATGTACCCATTTCGGTACATTTCACAGATGACGTCAATTTTCGAGTGCACCCAAATGAGTACACATCACAGATAACGTGTTAATAAATATCAATAAAGATGAAAAGCACATTTGAAGTATGATGTAAATTTGTACCTCGGCATGTATTGAAAAATTCTACCAAGAACTACTCCTCGTATAACAAATTTTCGCGTATAACAAACAGAAATCTTGAATTTTATAAAACTTTGTTGTATCGAGTGTTCACTGTAGACAACATATGAGCAACAAATTAAAGTAAGACATTGTTGACAAAGAAGGAATGTTTTCAATGCTTTTATGTTTTCGTGTTTTGGAAAATAAATATAAAAATAAAGTTAGTTTTACCAGTGATGTTCGCAAAGGCATAAAAGCATAATTTGGTCATTTTTACTTTTTAAAATATGTCCATTATGTCCCG
>JASNJN010000588.1:0-10363 GCA_030180075.1 Mikrocytos mackini | reverse complement strand
TAGGGTTGTGCAAAATATTCCGTTTTTTTACAAAATTTTATATGTTGTTTATCTTTTTACAAAATATAGAACAATTCAAATTTTTTCAGAACGAAAAAAAATTCATACAAAAATTTTTTTAGGAAATTTGTTTAAAAAGCGTTATTGAGTAAAATAAAGTAACAAAATTTTTTGTATGAATTTTTTTTCGTTCTGAAAAAATTTGAAATTTTTGAAAAAGTGTGTTTTTTGGTCGACCTAAAAACCACAAAATTTATTTTCAATTTTTTTTTTGGAAAAATTACCAGAATGTTAAAATGAGCTATATTTTAACATATTTCTTTCGGTAAAATTTTTATTCAATATGAAGCCTATAATCGCGACCCCATTTTTTGCGATTTATGTAGCATATTTTATATTTTTTCATTTTATGATAAATAAAAAATCAGAAATTAATTCTGAGATATGGAATAGCGAGATCTCTTAAAAACACACGTTTTATAAAAAAAATTATATATATTTTGAGTCAAACATTTTCAAAAAAAACCCGTGTATACAATCTTAGAAAAAAAGCGTGAATACGCGTTTTTTTAATATAAGATTTGTTTTAAAATAATTTTGTGTGATAGTATTTGGCAATCATATATATTTTATTCACGTTATAAAACCTGTTGATATTCTTGGTAGATGTTTATCATATTGTTTAAAGATCAATTATACCATAGTTCATTCTAAATACTCTCTGTACAACGAGAACCAATTTCGTCATAAATAATATATAAAATCCGTAAAAATCAGCAAAACAAGTTTCAAATATGATAGACATTATCTTTAATCATGTTTATAGTACTTCGAATTCTGATAATTAGGATATTGTACGATGTAGTTGTCGATTAAAAATTTTTATTTAAATTAATAAGTTCCATGGAGCCCTATATAATTCCAATTTTTGCGCTATGCAATAAAATACAAAGATCAGGTCGTATAGTCATGCATCACAATTTCTTTATAATGACATAATTTAAAAATATATACACAAAAAACATGAACAAAAAATCCAAGATGCACGAATCGTTTGATTCAACCAACAAGAAGGAGACAGAACTTGATAAGTTCATAAAGAAGTATTTCAAGGTTAGGGATGATCGTTACAACTGTACGTCCTGTTCGTACTCTACTACCCTCGAGTCACATCATAGATACAACTTACGGCGTCATTTTAACACCAAACACCCTGAAAGAATTACAGAAGAAGCCGGCGACCAACAAAAGAACGAGACAAATGAAATTGACGTGGATGATCCAAAAGTGACTTGTAATACGACTATAACACGTGGCAAAACAAGAAAAACTAGACTTGAATACGAAGAATGGGCCAAAGCATTTGGTTATACACTTGTCCCACTCAGCATCGTTGAGAACAAAACGATAGTAACAATGTTAAAGCATTTTAACAATTCMCTGTCAATTCCAACCAGGAAAACCCTTAACAAATACATCAGTACATACGCCGAAGATCTAGACTCACAATTAAGGTTTGAAATTGACTTAGCTACGTTCTATTCATTTCAGCTCGATGTATGGGCAAAAGAAGACACAACGAGTACTCTAGGAATTTCTATAAAACTTATAGATGGAGGCTTAACCGAATCATACAAATTATTAGCCCTGCAGCAAGTTGATAACCAAAAGGCAGATTATCTTGCCAATTTTACAAAGAAATGGTTTGATGAATACAAAATAGACGAAAAAAGAATAGTAAAATATACCAATATTTATATTGCAAAAAAGACAAAAAAAAGATATCAAAGATAATTTAAATATAACAAAGTTGTATGAAACCGATAAAATAGAAATGAAAGTGTTTTTTGGCTTAATGATGTATATCGGAGTAGTAAAATTAAGAAAAATATCGGATTATTGGTCTGTTGATGAATTGTTTGGGAGCTTTAAAGTTAGAGAGTATATGTGCCGTGATAGATTTTGTGCTCTTTTAACAAATATCCATTTCTGTGAAGAGTTTGTAGAAAACAAGAAGAAGTACAAAATCAACGGTCTGATAACAAAGATGAATAGCCTATTCAGACAACATGCTGTCTTGACCCAAAATTTAGTTGTTGATGAGTCTCTAGTAGCTTTTAAAGGAAGGTTGCGGTTTAGACAGTACATACCATCAAAAGTGGCAAAGTTTGGAATCAAGCTTTATCGGTTATCATTAGGGTCCGGATAATATATGATTCCATTTATTTCATATATATTCATATATTCGACATAAAATTCAAGAAAATTTTACATGCAAAGTCATATATTTCCATATACACGAGGACAATTTTGAAGTCAAATCCAAAAATTAAAACTTAAAATTTGAGTGCTTTTATACTCAAAAAGTACTTATAAAGTATTGTTACATGTTTAGGTATCGTTATTTAGAAAATTTATGAACTTTCGTTTGATAAAAATAAGTTTTGGTAAACTGGTTTGGACAAAATGCATGATCATCCAAAAATTTCATATTTTGACGTTTTGAATCATTAAAAACATAAACATTGTTTAATTTATCAAAACAAACCATTAGGAACATTTTCGAGGGTTTTAAGAGTAAATTTCCAAATTTTATTTTTTGTGTGTCACAAAGTACTGTCAAATATACAACATAATTTTAATACGTTTTGAACCACAAAAGTTTTTACAACTTACGTTGCCACAACAACTAAATCGGGTTTATATTCAAAACTAGGGGAAAAAGATTAAAAACATAATTGATTTCAAAAATCATATATCCATCGCCAAAAAGTCATATATTCATATATTTTCACGGCATAAAAAAGTCATATATTATCCGCACCCTAGTTATCATGCTCTAATGGGTATGTACTAACCAACAAACTTTACAAGGTAAAGAGGAAGTCTTTGAAGAGACGAATAAGCTTTCTTCGGAAAAGTTAGTGGAGGAACTATCTGCGGGGTTTGAAGAACAAGGCCATACATTGTATATGGACAATTTTTTTACTTCTATACGCTTAGCAGGTACCATGTTAAGAAAAGGAATCGATGTAGTGTACACAATACGTGCAAATAGAGTCGGCATTCCTAATTATCTGAAGAACCTGGACTTAGCGAAAGGTGAGTACATTGGTATCGAGAATATGGAAGGTGTTAGTGTGTTTAAGTGGAATCCGACTCGTGATGTTTACTATATTCCGACAAAACATAGCCTAGAAAGTTTTACGAAATTAAATTTAAAAAAAAAAGCCTACATCGTACCGGATTGTATTAATGATTACAACCAGTTCAAATGTGGCTTTGACTTAGGTGATCAGTTAAATTCATCGGGTGGTTATTTGAGAAAGTCTGTGAAGTGGTATATAAAAGTAGCTTTTGAGCTACTTCTTGGAACAGCAGTATCAAACAGTTTTCTTATACWRCACCAGTAATGAAAAAAGCAGCAGAACTAATCGAACTTACTTATTTGCGATGTGTTCCACATTTATTAAACTTAATAGTTAAAAGATTCTTCACAACATTTTCCGAAATTGATGTTTTATGAATTTTATGGAACCGATATATCTCTTGCGGAAATATTAAATAAAAGTAAACAACTAAATAATTTAAATATAAACATATCTAAACTGAAACTTTGTACAACCAGATGGTCTTCATATATAAGTTCTGCAGCAGAATTGATTGATAATTGGAACGACTTATTACAAATGGTTGAAGAAAATAAAGATAAACGGTTGCCTGGGAAAATAGTAAATATAATGAGAAAAAATAAAGCTTTACAACTTCTTAAATTCATTTATAATGCTACTCAAAAACTTGAACATTTAATAAAATTAAGCCAAGGAAATGATTTAGAAAATTAACCAATAGAAGATTTCGGTAATTATTACAACTATATATTAAATTTGCCTGTTTTAACACAATTATTATATGATGAATTTGATGAGAATGATATGACAAATATAGTCAAAATTACAGATTATACAAAAAAGAAATTTGACCAAATTAATGAAACTATCGAGCATCATAAAAATAAACTGTATATGAAAAAAAATAATCTAAAGAAATTAACTTTAAAAGATTTTACTCTGAGATATAATTTAACGAATAATTCGGGATTCAATTTAGAATTCATTGATTTAGAAAATCAATTAAAACTGACGAATACCTTAATTTACATGAGTTATCAAGAAAATATGAAAATATTCCGTTTTCCAATGCAGCTGTTGAACAATCGTTTTCTATTTATAAAGATATTTTGGCCGATAATAGAAAAAATATGCAAATGATCGATCGAAACTGGAGCTTTTATGCCGATATAACAAGAATATTTAAATAAATATTGTTAAAATGCCAATAACTCTTTAGTATGGCAACTATTTAAATTATATGTGTGCATTTGTTTCAATATGAGGTCTCGTGAAAATTTTGACAAGTTTTGTTTAACTTGGAAATTATTTTTAATTCATTTTATAAAAGTAAAAAATTAACAGTCATAAAACGAGCATAATAAATTTAATGTTGGAAAAGGTCTGGAACGAAATAGGTCATATATTCATGATATTTTATAATTTCAAAAACCTTCCAAAAATTCTCGAGGACTCATCTTGAGACAAATGCACAAATATGGTCTTTATTTAAATTTTCATTGATATTCATTATACACTTTTTGACAATTTAAAGGTGCGAAAAGGTGGGAAATTAAGGATATCAAAGGTAGGATAAACCGTTTACCCTGGTAGTAAATAAAACAATCATCAAAAAGCTATTCCAAAAAGATGGAATTTTGCTAAAATATCTCTCGAAATTACATTTTTACTGCTTTTAAATTTTTAGCAAACCTTTTTTGTAATCGGTTGCTATATCTTAGTATTAAATCTACAGGTTTGTACAGAATATTATGCATACGTAGCTCGACCTCTAATTCGAGTCGAGGGGAACTCTATTAAAAACCAGACATTTAAAGACTTGATCGAGATGCTTATCGAAAACATTCGAGATTTTTAGATATTTTCGATAATTATATCGAAATGGGGCAATTTTCGATATTAAATAAAATGGGCAATTATAGTGAAATAATACTTTAAATAAAGGATATTTCATTTTGCGAAAGTCAAATCCATTCAAACAACATCCATTGTATATTCAGAAATAAATTTCCACATTTATTATCTATAATTTGACAAATTTATATGGATTTGGTAGTATTTTTGAAATTCTTTTGAGTCTGGAAATTACGAAATTCCAACGAAATGTACTAAAAACAACACATAAATCATGGAAATATTTGAAAATCGATATATCATATCGATTATACATTTCGAGATATCGATTCATTCCATTTTCGATAAAATTTTGAATGTATACTAAAAACCATCTCATAATGCTTAATACCGTTACACACAAGTATATAAATGTATATTTTGTCAAAAATATACTGAAAGGAACTTTTTAAATAGATAATTAAAGTTAACACAACTTATAGTGAGAAAATCAATACAACTTGGCGTGACAACATATATACCTTTGATATATAAATAGGTGTTAGATTGGTGATTGTTGGTTAGTTGATTATTATTCCGCGATAGATTATCTGTTCGGTGCATACAAAGGTTTAAATTTTTGTAACAAAATATATTGTTATATGAGTACTGGCTCGAAACTTTAGCAATAGCAAAGTATATCGGTGCAGTACACGTTTACGAGGAAGAATTTAATTCCTGTAGTACAGGGGTCGCAAAGTGTGGTGCCATGGCCCCAAACGGGGGGCCATGGCACGAAAAAATGTGGGGTAATGTGTTGTATTTGTGTAAACCTGAAAAATGGCCAGATTGATTGAATGGATTATGCCACTGTTTTGTAAACAAGAAGTACCAGTAACTTCTGGCTTGTCCGTATTAACATTCTTAATGAGTTTGGAAAAGTCAACCTTCTTAATGGTTTAAGCTGGATTGGGTGTGGCTAATTTCTATGTAATAACTAGGGTTTGGAATATATGTGACTAAACTTGTGGTCACATATTTTGTGTAAAATTTGACGTAAAATCCTTTATAAATTTGGGAAATTTTTTAGGTATCCCATATCTGAGTATCCTCAAATTTTAGATTTTTCTCTATAATCTCTAAAAATCACATATTATTCACATATTTGATCATTTTTTGTCACATATATTCCGAACCCTAGTAATAACGATTTAGTAGGGAATATATGGCTAATACAAATGAGTAAATGAGACCATCTTTCCTTACCATAGAGTCTAAATTGTATATACATATGCTGTCTGTTGGTTCTTTATAGAATAATGGAGCAATGTCTTTCGAAAACTAAGTATTTATCTTTCTCGTTCCAATGATCTTCTACGATGCCTTAATAAGTGAAATACGGTTAAGATATCTTGCTTTTGGCAGGTCAAAGATATACAAACACTGTCAATAAAGGCGAAGTATGAATGAAACTATAGAATACACCAAGTATATGATGTGAAAATTCTTTAATGAGTTCACATTAGTACTAGACCTTTTAATGTATTTTGATTCCATATTAGTAGCTTTTAATGTTCAGCCGAAGAGTAAAGAAAACTCCCATACGAATAGTATCAACTGTATCACAAAGTTTGGTTTGAATTTATGGTAAATGAAGATATCGTGTAGCAAGAACTATAGTATAGAAGAGATCAAAGCAAGGAGATTATAACCAGAGACCGGGGAAATAGTTCAGTTTGAACTAACTAATAGTTGATACAAAAAAGTTCTAGTTGTTGTTCAAAAAGTTTGTAATAGTCCTCAAATATAGTTATTTAATGCAATGTATAAAAATATCAAGCAAATAAATTGACAATAAATCCAAAAATTTTAATATACCAAAATAATAATACAGCTTTACTAGTTCAAAATTTTGATTACAACAATTGTCAAAATTTAATTTAATAAATAAATAATTATTTCTTCATCGATACCATCATTTCTTTCAGACTTTCTTCTGACAAATTTGTTCTTCGTTTTGTTAGAAGGTCATTGTACCTAGAAAACGCTCTTTCTACATCACAACTTGTCAAAGGTGCGTATCTATAATATTTGAAAAGTTCGATATTTGCTACGTTAGTCGCTGTTTGGTTCCCAGATAAGTATTCTTTTATCCTATTTAAATGATCCAACCCTTCGTTTTTAGCAAATATATTGGACGATTTTTGTCTTATATAATTTCCAAAGTCTCCTGGTATCATATTAATCATATTCTTAACATCAATTAAAATCTCAAAACTTTGAAATATATCCAGTTTCTGTTGTTCAATATCTTTAATTGCCCTTGTTAAAAAGAATGACTGGGTATCTATAATCGTTATATGTTGTCTAATCTCAGTATTTAACATATAATCTTTTAATTCCTCTAAAAAAGTAACCGAATCGTCTCTAAATTGTAAAAAGCCATTTTTTAGACTTTCAAAATTGTCTGCTATATACTTAATAGTATATAGCCAGCTACCCCATCTTGTAACAATCGTCTGGGGCGGTTTCGTCATATTTGGACAAAGTAATTTGAATTCGGCGTATCTTTTTGGCAATTTTTTAAAAAACCGTTCAAACAATGCGACAAATCTATCTACAGTGTTGAAATATTTTCTTATTTCATTAACAATCAAGCTGAATGCATGTGCGATACATGTTATGTGGATCATATTGGGGAAGAATTCTGATAGTTTTCTGTAACTCTTTTTCATATATGCAGCCCCGTTCGTTGTGTATAGCAGCACATTGTCAAATTTAATAGTCGATGGCCAAATAAGTTGTAATGACTCCATAATAAATTGATTAACTGTATAGTTGTTTGGCGCTTCAACTACTTTAAGATTTAAAACTGCTGATTTGGAAAATGACAATTCATCCAGTAAACCACATACTATCAATGCCACATTTCGTTTCATCCTGTCTGTAGTCAAGTCAACCGATATCCATATTTTTGCATCCTCATACTTTTGTTGAATTTCTGCCAAATTGTTTTTGTATAACCTAGGAACATAGTCTTTTCGAACAGAATGTGGCGGATGGTAATGTAAATGAAGAGAATCTGGAGAATACATCCCTTAGTTTTATCGAATTAAACTTTTCAACCGTTATGTTCTCGCTTATAAACACATCTGTAATGGCTTCATTGAATGAAGATTGGTTATGTGTAGTATAATTTGATAGCATAACAGTTCTCACCCGTTTAGCTTGTTTGTTCTCACAATGCTTTGCAGTCTCCAGATGTTGGGTAATATGGTGTTTTTTTGTTGCTTTTATCTGTTTATTGCATACTCCCCAAATAATTACGAAACCATCGGTTTCCAATTGTCATCATCTATTTCCCTAAGCCAATTTATGTAAGTTTGTTTGGGTTTCATAAAATTTAAAATTTAGAAACAAAAAGTTCACTGTTCAATGGCAAAAGTACCAAAAAGTACCAATTTTGAAAAAGTATGATTCTAAATATACATATACGAAGGATATTTAGATATTTTAATAACAGACAATGATTATAAACGAATATTTCAACATTTTTTAAAAAGTTCTTTGAACTTTTCCCCCGGTCTCTGATTATAACATTATGTATTGGCTATAACAACGTAATTTAGTAATAATGTGCTTGTTTTGAATGGTAAAACTTGTTTTCGTTGTTTACTTTTGTATATCATCTCCAAGAATCTTGTTGGGCCTATACCTAAGTGTGGCGGTGTTGTTTATACCTGTTTAATAGAGAGTGCCTTGTTTAAGTATATAGTTCAAGAGTGCTTTCAGTATCCAATCTTTAAGTTTTGAACAAAAATAAAATTGTTTTGGTTCTTTCCTGATGTGGTGTAATCTATAGTGAGATGGCAATAGGAGTTGTGAAATTAGATTTCATAATTTGAAAAAGATAATGTTTTAATAAAAAGACTTTTCTTGGATAAAAATACATATAGTTTATAAATAGTGTGTTTACAATAAATTTAAATGTTTAATAAATGTTTAATTTCATATTCCAATATTAATTAGTTAAATTGTCAAATATCCTCTAAAAAGCTGAACTTACGAATAAAGACTCTCTTCTTTATAGTCGAAACCAGACATGAGCGTACCCGACCGCCCGCCCGAACCCGACCCGATCGGGTCGGGTTCGGGCGGAAGAAGGTCCAAAAATCACCAAAAATTCTCAACAAATCACGAAAGACCAAAATTGTCAATAATATCACCTTTTAAACTTACTAAACCTATTCAGAGATTTAGATAAGTGAAATATACTATATTCGGAGGGATAATTCTATTTGGTTCTAATCAAAAAGTTGATATACCAACTTTTATAACACTATTTTGATCAATAATTTTCAAAAATTCAAAAAATTTACTACCAAAATGATTTTCATTTTCGACCCGAGCCCGCCCGACCCGTTTCGGGTCGGTTCGGGTCGGGTCCGGAAATCATCGAAAATGCTCATGTCTGGTTGAAACATAGGTACGGTTCTGATGCCAGTTAGTAAAGATTTTCAACACGCTGAAACTTTGTTCAATGGGCCCATTCGATGCATACATGGTATTAAAGATTCTGAAATATCGCTCAATGTGTAGGAACTTCCCTTTAAACTTCTTCCAGTATATCCTTGTAGTCTTTAAAGAAGATGTATGGCTAATGTAAGTTGATAGTTCGTTTGTTTCTAATATGGGTGATTCTAAAAAAAATTAAATTTTTTTTTAAAAACTAGTAATGTCTCCACGCAACATACCGCAGTGCATTACTGGAGGTGACGGGCCCGACGTCGTGACAACTAAAGCGACAAGTGCCCCAAATCCTCCAAGCCCGTGAAAAGGCTCTCAACCCAACCCTTGTCTGGCCCTCCCTGTGAGAGTATACAACCAGACAAGGACACACGTTGGTCAAGTCACGTCGATAACGCCATAAAAGCGGGGCCGAAAGGCCCGACAAAAGAAGACGTGTACGGGATCAAGTCAAAAATACCTGACCACAGGTCCGGTGAACCTCCCAAAGGGCAGGCAAACCACGAATTCCACTTCTCGCTAGGGAAAGGGCAGAATGCCCGGGTTGGCCCAAAGGGCTCCCCCAGCGTTCGAAAAAAGGTCAAAGGTTTTTGTCGCCTGGGCRAATCAAAAAACCATACGGTTATACAACAAACTAAACAAAAATATATAGATGTGTAGAATTTTGAATTTTGAAAGTGCTTGTATGTTTCAAAAATCTTTTTGGTCAAATATAAATCTCATTTAAAAATGGGGCCGTAATAACAGGAATACACATCTCAATTTTATATAGTGATTCCCGAGTATGATGGCCGCATACTGCGGCCATCATACTCGGAATGACCCCTAATTATCATCTAAAACACGAAAATGGTTTATCAAAGTTCAAAATA
>JASNJN010000584.1:0-11784 GCA_030180075.1 Mikrocytos mackini | reverse complement strand
CCCATTAAATGATTCATTTTACATATTAATTTGTGGAAAATACAGAATTCTGTGAAAATATCAAAAACTTGTGGAAGAATCATAAACTTGTGGACAAAGTACGAAATTTGTGGACAAATCAGAATGAGCCCCATTTGGGTAATAAAATGATTTTTGGTAAATTTTTTGAGATTTCCATCAAAAAAAAATTTCGAATTTTTTGATCCAAAAATTTTGATTTTGGTCCAAAAAGTCGCATACAAAAATATAAGATTTTTATACAAAATTTTTTTACGGCTTTTAACGAGGGAAATCTTAACGACAAAACAATTTTGAGATAAAAATTCGAAAAAATACTTGATATAAAGACGACCCAAAAAAGGTGAATTTTAACCCAAATTAAAAAAAAATTGATATTAAATTGATTGAAAATTCTATGCAATATTTGGAAAGTATATTTTGTAGATCTCTTGAAAACACGTTAGGTGAATAAATTTCAAAAAAATTTCATGAAAAAATTTGAGTTTTTATGGTCTGACTTTTTTTGAAAACTACCTGATGTACCCCCTTTGAAAAATCCAAAAAAAATTTATTCCAAAAATTTTTTATTAGGAAATTTGTATTTGAAATTTTTTTCATGGGCAAAAATTCAATTTTTGAAAATCGCAAAAAAAAATTTTTTTTTGCTCAGAAAATTGAAATTCAATAAAAATGGAGAAATTTTTTAAAATTCAAATTCAAAATCTGCGGCAAATAGAATTTGTGGCTGTCAGAATAATTTGTGGCAGATGGAAGAATTTGTGGCAAACGGAAGAATTTGTGGCAGATTGAAATTTAACCCCAAATTATTTATTTAAATAAAATTAGGCACATTGTGCCGAGTGCTTTATATGCACCTTGTCTCCGTGACTTCTCATCAAAACTCCATTCTTTTCTTTAGCTGGACATCTGGTTATATTTGTCTCAACGACGCCTTGGGCGTTGTATGACATACTTCACCAGGTGCGAGTTCCCCTGGGGGTATATTCCAGCGTCTAGCAGAAGGGACTTACGGCCTCTTCTGAAGGACTTATTGCCAAGCTTTTGTTCTTTCTTTCTTATTGGTCTTACAGCCCTTCAATTCTTATTGTTTTGGGTCTTATTGCCTATATCTCTTCCCAGAAAGAAGTTGGCTTGAACGACAACATTGAGGCTGTCGTTCTATCTTCTAGCCAGGGACTATGAAGTAACCATCATATCATACCCTAATGTGGGCTGTATGGTTGACAGCACAATGCTGGAACACACTCTGCGTCCAACTTTCAGAGAAAGTTTGGTGCAGAAAGGGAAGTCCGTGACTCATTTTGAGTTACAAGAGCTTTAGAACTCGGCACAAACTGTGATCTGAATCCGACTCCCCGCCTTCTATTGTTCTCTCGAACCGCGTTTGAGCGTTTGGGGTACAGTCCACATTGGATCCCATGATGAGCAATTTCATCACCATGGGTGTGGTACAACCAATGGTTGCTGGGAATTTCACCCAAGAGACCGTTTTGAAGGTCTGGTCCTTCTTTTGCCTTGGGCCTCTATTTCTCGGCTCGTCGACTCCAGTCGGACCTGCTCCGTGGATTATGCAATGTGCAACATCCTCTCGGAGTCTAACAACCGATGAATTGTCCTCAGTGAGGAATTTCAATGGTTGGAAAAAAAATTAAAAATTTAATTTTTTATCTCTTAACATGTGATATTATAAATATTTTGTATTCCCCACACAAATATTTTAATTGGCAACTTATTTAGGCAGAATAATGATTTTTGTTGATAATATTTGCTTTCAAGATAATAACCAAATAAAATTAAATAAAAAAATATATTATCCAATTTAAATTGTAATCACTTCGATCACATCTTTTTTCGCCTCATTTTCACTTTTATATCGCTTTCAAAAATTTATAGGGTCATTTTAGGTTAAACAAATAATAACAAATGATTCTGATTGGCTTTGGGCTATTCTGATGTTATCTGGGAGATTTTGTCAAAATGGGCGTAAAGTTTAACATTTAGAATACAAAACACTAGGGAATGGGTTTATTTGATTATAAACACGGAAATAGTGTTTATAATCGAAAACAGAGTTCCCAATTTCCGGGAATCGATTTCTTGAATCCCGGGAATTGGACTTTATGTCAAAATTATCAAAAATTTCGAGATTTTTTCTCATTTCCCTTGAAATATGACCAAAACCCGTTTCTCGATTCTCGATAAATTTTAGATTCGAGAAAATTATGAACTCTAATCACAAATAAAGCCTCTAACAATTTCGAAAACGAAGTGAAAAAAGACAATATCGTTTACTTCATACAAATAATAGAACGATGACAACTATAAACTTTTTTAATTATAATAAGCTATGAATGCTATATAATAAATAGAAGTTGTTTTAACTTCTGTATTGTAATATTATACGTTGTCTCAGCTAATTATATAATTATATACTTAAAAATAGATGATATTATTTCATAGCATCGGTTTATTGGATTTGTTTATTGTTAATTTTTAAACAAATAACATGACAATATAATTTTAAATTAAATTCTTTGTTAATTAACGGGCTAAACCATTAAAATTGCACACAACCCCACAATTAAATATTATTAACATCCATTTCAAATCACACAACTCCTTAAACGTTCCTCATTTTAATTTATAGCTCTGTTGTATTTTCATTTAACCTTTAAATAAGAATTTCCCATAAACTTATTAAAATTCCAATATCAATTTTGTTCAAATATCAAAAGAATCGTTTTCTTATTGATGTTTTCATATTAACGATCATTATGCCATTTCTCTGGTTAATACCCCTTTTATTTCACTGTTATCATTTATTTCCTCTTTATAGAAACGTGTCAAGTTTTAGAATGTTTGTAAATTCCTCGTTTATGGTTGTTCTTATAGCAAATAAAGGACTCCAATCATTGTATCTAAATTGAAAAGTATTGTAACAATCGCATTGTACAATTCTTTGTTTAAATCCTTATTTCCTCATGTTTAGAATGTTAACTAATCTTGTAGAAGTTCCAGCATATAATATATTCCTTTCTTAATAGGGCGATATGTTTGTTGCCAGAACGAAACGTCTACCAATGGTGATCTTTGCTTAATGACTAAACATCTTGTTACTATTTGTCACCGAACATTGTAGAAAAGAAATTAAGTTGAATTGGTTCAAGAATCCAATAATAAAACTATTTTGGCTTTATCTTTGTTAATAGACTCTTTTAAAACATTATTGCCATTAACTTCTTTTCAAGATTTCATAGTTCGATTCTGTCCAAAGTCTTCTATCATTGTATTCAGTACTTTTATTCTCTCTACTGCTTGCTAAACTTCATACTCCTGGTAATATGCTTGGCTTAACAGAATTTTGCAAAGTAACTTTGGTGTAAAGTTAAGTCCATAAAGTTCTATAATCAAATTTCTTCTTCTTTCAGTTAGTAAACAGTTTTGTTGAGCTTGAATAAATATAAAGTCGATTAGAAGGCCATAGTTTCTCTTATATTTTGTTATGCTTTTAATGTTGCTTTTTATGGCTCTTTTTGTAGGAACATTATACTGTTTTTATTGTTTAAGGGGGGTTTCTTTGTTTAACACACAGTAGGTTTATAAAGTCATCTGCAAATAGAAAGTATACTTTGTCAAGGCAAACAAAAGTGCTAAATGGGGAAATTAAGTCTGTTGTTTTGTTTTGTTTCACTCTCTAGCTTCTGGATAAATACCTATTTCCTGTTATAACACTTGTATCACGTATTAACAATCTTTATAACTCCTCAAGATTGTAAATGTGTTGAAGTGACCTGTAGTTGTCTTAAAATGCACAGTATTATATTTTTGAAATTTAAAATTTTAGAAAAATGTGTACGTTATATCCGATGTGTTCGTTCTATCCACGAAATGCAATAATGCGCAATTGTAATATGGAGCCCATGGATAACATAACATAGTTGTATTGTAGTATTATAAACAACATACATTTAAACAAAAGTTAAATATCGAACACAGGTTCAGTTATTTTGAAAATACGTTATATCCAGAATTCGTTATATCGCGATTCTACTGTATCAATGCAAATGGTTGAAATTGAATGGAAGACACACATTTTAAGGTAAATAATACTTTATTGCACAACTATCTATGGATTATATTCAGAAATTTAATCAGAATTAATATAAGTTATAATGATTTTATACTTACTTCTTTTCCCCACCACTTTTTTATTGTTTTTCATTTTCTTAATATAATCAACATATAAGATACATAATGCAACGAAGGATATAAAAACGACATTCTGGTTATATTTGGATAATATWGTMTCGTTTAAACTCCTTTGGAAAGGCTTATTTAATTAAAGCGGAGTAATAACATAAAGGTTATTTAAATATTAAATTTCACGAGCAGATATAACGGCGAGAAATGGTCACATTGGTTATACTAAATAATTAAAATGTTATCATGAATTAAAAAAAATAAGTTATTTGAATATTAATTCCAATGTATTAAGAATAATATATAATATTATTGAAAAATATAATTTAAATTAAAATAAATATAATCTATAATATTATTTAAGTAATATTAAATTAAAATCGGTATAACCATCTATATAATTATCTTAATTGTATTTTTATTGTTGCTTGTTAAATATCTTTTGTTTATGTTTACCAAATATTAGCTTTAATGTTTTCTATATATATCTTCTTTTGTGGCGATGGCTGTATGTCATAGAGTATTCAAAAGCGATTTATGTGATTCACATACAGGGATTAAAACTCTAGCTTCTAATAAACCATCGAAAATTTTGTTTTGGGTGTTCATTGTGTAAAAAGCCAATATTTCATAGATTTTCGATTTCATAATTTCAATATCATACCAAACTTCGTAATATCAATTCAAACAAAAACGTTACATAGTTCTCTACTATTCCTATTTTGATATAACTTTAATTCTGTATGACCGAAATCTGGACATAATATTTCTGTAAGTTTGTTGTATGAATTTAAAGCTCATTCCAGACAGAATAATTGTAATTGCGAGAATACAATAATGATGCACCTTTCAACTAAGAGGCAATCCTATAGTTAAGTTTACTATTTTTAAATACACAGATGTGCAATGGAAAATGACATCAGTTGTAATTTCTATAGTTCATTGAGCTGAATATCTTATGTTGAGATTTTGTGGAAATAGGAATTTTTCGCTGTCTTGAGTATTGTTAATTTGTAGGAGTGTTTTATTGTTTTTTTTTATCGAAATTAGTATTTGTTAAATTCTTTATGTCAAATTTATGTTCACAAAATCGTTGAGTATCGTTTCCAGTTTGTAATAAGTATTGTTTGGGTTCTTATACAATTATTCTCTAGAGAACTGGATCAGGGTTAATAATATCTCGATAGGGACATCTTGAAGTTGGAATGCTGTATATTTTGTAGTCTATTTGATATTGTTCTCAAATTCCCTTTTCAAATATTGATTAAAAGTTGCAGTGTTTATCTTAGCAATGTAATCTTTGACTATACGGCCATTCTGATGGGTGGCCATTTAAATAACACATCTGAATTGCGAGAGGGAAGTAGAAAATAGTCATCGAACATGAATATCAAAGTATAAAGGAAATCAAGATTTCTTTACAGCTGGATTCGCGTAATTTCTTGAAACTGCTCATGGAAGACTATAAAGCGGTATGTACTTTATAAACAACATCCCTAGTTTCTTCTACTTGGTCTTTTGTTTGATAATTATAGAAAATATCAAGTAAACGCGTTTCTTAGTTCAGCTGCTAATAGTACTCCGAAGTCACATAGAACATGAAAAGATTGTTGTTAAAATCACAGTATTCTTTTAAAAAGTAGCTTCTGTTTATATTACTGTCAATTTATATGAGCTTTTCTTCGTTTTAAACACTTTTTGTTGCTTTGTAAATACTCTAGTATCAAACCCTGAATGCAAAACTTTGGAATAGTTCTTTTGTTGGTTCTTTTGTTACTCGGCCTGTTTTACAAAGTACACTCATACTCATACGTGTATTTACATTTTATCGCACTTGATAAATGAAAAGTTAATGCTCCTTGAAGATGATACAAGGCCAAAACACACCTTTACATGATATCCAACTGATTTTTTGTCACATGTTTGAAAGTCATTCTTTATACGAACTAAATCTTTCAATTTTTCATTATTGTATTATTGTATCAAGATACTATTCTCCATCTTCTTCCCGACATCTCTTTTCAAGTTCTATATCGCATTTATTATTGTATGTTACCTATCAATCCCGGGTAGCCTCTTTGTTTTTGTTACTATTCACCTGGCCCTTATTGTGAAACCAAAATTATAACATTCGCTTCCATATTCAACTACATGTAATTCCTGAATAAGAATCCACTGAGTAACATCCTGCCATTAACTATTTACTGTGTCTATCATAAAGTAGTTATTTAAAATAAATCGTTTGATAGAAGATGGGCTAAATACTCAGATTTGTGTTACTCGTCAAATGTTTCCTAAATAGTCTAAAAAGCACAAATTAGTACATATTCAACCATGACTGTTGTAATTGGATATAAGTTGTTGGCATAGTAGACTATAACAATATCTCTTATTTTCATCATTGAAATCATCATGTTGTAGAAATAACAACCAAAACTAAATCAGCAAGATAGTTGCACTTGGTCGTTTAATATGACTTTTAATAAGCCAGTCATATTGTTCTAACTTTAAATGGTATTTTGGACCGAATTCCCACAGACGGGTACATTATACGGGTCTGTTCGGTTTTGCATAATCAATTTAGAACCATTTATTCCGTGTTATTCTCTTGATCTGTAGAACACAATGAAATTCAGGATTGGTTTGATTTCGTCATCTCTGATTATAGGTTTCTTGGTATGTACTCTACGATAGTGTAGATTTTAAGGAGATTCAAGTTTACGTTGATACAATTGTTTTCTTTGTACTTTGTGTATATTGTTTCTTTAATGTTAATCTTTATTCCTTTACAAACTCCATTGTTCTTGTGTTGATAAAGGAATATTTCATTGTCAGTTTCAAACACTCTTTCATGAAAGGCACCGCAGACAATACCCTCCCATTTATAGAAATACTATTCACATTAGGGTTAAGATTACACATTCCCTCCTTATTGTCTATGACGTTGTGAACCATAACGAGCTTGTTCTTTAGTATAGTATGGTTGTTCTGTATTTCCCCAGAGCAAAATTTCGATGTTCGAGTTTCTCTGTTGTCTTTGTTGGAAATCTATGAAGGTAATTGATATGAACTGTCTAGTGCGCGTGAATAGTTTCCTTGTTTGTGAAATGTTGTAAAGATATGTCCGCTGGGCTGGAATGGATTGGTTTTTAAAAAATCTAATCTGAAATAATTCTACGCCAATAAAAGGAAAACATCAAACACATAGAGCATGTATTTATCTTAAAAACAAATCAAAGTATACTATTCAAACCATTTTAAAGGATATATTTGTCTCAAATAACGTTTAAAGTATGTTTTGGAAATAAACTTCAATAACAAATTAACAGTCTAAGAATATTCACACGAATGTAGTTATTTATTGTAATAGCATATTATGTAATCTCCCAATGACTCATCTGAAAAGTTCCTATTTTCTCTCATAACCGATTTAAGCATACTAAAGCTTCTCTCAACATCAATGGTAGTTGGCTGGCATTTTAATACTTGGTTATATGTATCTGTACCCATTTCTATCCTCTGTTTGGGATTGTTAATCAATCCATGAATGCCATTTTTGAGCATTCTCTTTTCAATATACTCATTTAAACCTACCGGATCTTCTTCAAATTCAATACCCATTATTGCCCAATAAGCTTCTTCTATGTTTAGTTTCTTATCCTCGAGTAAGCCCATTATGGGCATTAGTTTATCAAAGTAAATTTTAATTTTCGAAAGTTCATCTTCCAAGCCGTTAGCACTGACGGCAGCCTTGCACTTCTCGACAATTTTACCACTTGATTGGATACTCTCTACTATCTCTCGTACATTCACAAGATTCCTAAAGTAATACTCCACCGCATTCATCCACGATCCCCACCTGGTGACGATTGGCATGGGAGGAATACCAATCGCCTTAAACAGTTTTTTCTGCCCTTATTCTTAACAACGAGTGCTTTCACCGAACTGACAAGACGATCGGTGGTCTGAAATCGTTCTTTTATTTTAGACAACAATTATGGAGTAAGTGGTTTAAACATGTAATATGTACCGAAGAAGGGAACAATATTTTTAGTGTTTTATACGCACAGACCATATATGATGCCGCGTCACTAAGAAAGAGAACAAAATTGTGTCATGTGAATCCAAATTGAAGTAATTTCTCATCGAGATATCTGACTATAAAGTCAGAGTTAACTGCGTTTTCAAGAACTTTGCAGTCGATCAGATATGTTTTGTTAGGGTTGTCAATTGATCCAGTTAATAAGTTGACAATATATTTTTCTTTTATCTGGCTTTCATCAATAATAACGAAAAGTTTTTTATTTTCTAAACTTTTGATAATTTTTTGTTGTAATTGAAGTGTTATTTCATTCATCATTTTGTTTGCATTCGACTGTGAAATCGTTGGCAAATCGTATTTGTTCATAAATACCTTATAGGCGTTGTATCTAAATTTGTTTGTTGTTGACCATATCCGTTAAAACTTCATCTAATTTGGCTCGAATACTATACCAACCATCAGAAAGTAAGATTGAGTTGTCAACTGTTATAAAAACGACAAATAAAACTATTGTTCGTGTGGCTGGTTCATCTCCTTCGAATAGTTTCTTTAAAGCCGATTTTTTACATTTAACTAGTTCTGTGATTACTCTTTCTTCTAATAGTTTTTGAATAGTGCTTTCGTTAAACATGTCAATTTTTAAAGTAGGAAACATTCTTGAATAAGATAGAACATTGAAGAGTATCATCTTCAAATGATGAGAAGCCCATTCTTTCGTTATTTCAGTGTTTTTATATTGTTTGGTTGTATTTTCTATTATCTTTTATATGTTAAGGAATTTGCAGCTGAACTCTAAAATGTTTCCTGTATTTAAACCAGCTTCTTTTTTGTACATGTCCATTTCTGTTTTAATTCTCTTGTCTTTGTATGATTTAGTTTTATATCTTTCTAAGTCTGTGAGAGTAATTCGATTAGAAATAGAACTTATGATATTGTTTGTATTATTCTTCTCTCTTTCTAAAACATGATCTAGACTAAACGTATTCATATAGAATGGAAGGGTCTTAGAAACTTCCAAGTTGTCAGGAATATCGTCATAATCATAGTTTTTCTGTACTGTTTTTGACTTATACTTCTTTCTGTTCTTCTCAATAACGTCTATTATTTGGTTCTCTAAACGAGAACTTTCTGTGTTTTCATTACTGGGTAATTGAGTGACAAATTGTGTGTTTGGTAGAGTTGGTCTGATATTAGAGAAGTCGTTTGTCTTTGGTGTTGATAGAAACCCGGGAGATTGGAACTTAAAGTCATCTGATTCTTTAGTTCTTAGAATGGGGTCTTTCAAAATATCAGAGAAGTCTAAATTATCAGGTGTTTGGGTCTCTATTTCCTCATTTACTCCTGAAACGTTTGAAAACTTGTCCGAATCTTGTATTAATGAGGTTGTCTTGTCGAATGACCCTTTGTTGACCTTTAGTTTCTTTCCGGACGCACTTTGGAACAGGCTTTCCATGTCTAGAGTCTGTAATTTGTGTTTAGAAATTTTAAAAAATTGTTTTTCAAAAAAGAATGTCCACTACAGCCGAACAGAGAATAGAAGAACTGAAAAGATACAACAAAATAAAGACATACCATGATGATATTGAAGCTTCTCTCATAGATGCCAGACAGAAGCTCCAGGAAGTGAAGGGCATCATTTCAAACCAAGAAACGAAGATTCTAGAGTTCCAATCAACTGGGAAACTAATTGGGGAGATACTTATTCCCATAGCAACTAAAAGACGCAACTATACAACGAACTACAAGGCCAATTGCTTCATTATTCGTTCTTCTACAGGCCCTAGATATCTTGTGACAAGGAAAGACGAACTTGGATTTTCAATATCCAATACAATACCTTATAGTGACTATCTAGAGTCAACGAATTCTAAAGATAAAACACTTCAAAATGGAAACAAACATATAGGAGCTAACGAAGATATACCAGGGAATGCAAGAATAGCGATGGACTTAACTTCACTTATAATAACAGACTCTTTACCAAGGGAACTTAGCCCTAGCATCTTCCACATGCTTAATGAAAACCCAGGAGACGTTTCATTTGAAGATATTGGAGGTCTTAAAAAACAACTGAATGAATTGAGAGAAGTTGTTGAGCTACCACTTGTTAATCCTTTGATTTTTGAAAAGGTGGGCATCATGCCCGCAAAAGGAGTACTTTTATACGGACCACCAGGAACTGGGAAAACTCTAATGGCACGTGCAATTGCTTCTAACATTAATGCCAAATTCATAAAAGTTTCCGCATCTAGTATAATGCAGAAATATATAGGAGAATCACCTAAAATGATAAGGGAAATATTTCAACACGCAAAAGAATTAGCACCTTGTGTAATCTTCATAGACGAGGTTGATGCTATAGGAGGAAAAAGACAAAGCGACGCTTCATCAAGTGATAGAGAAGTACAAAGAACACTAATAGAATTACTAAGTCAAATGGATGGATTTGACTCACTTGGGAATGTAAAGATAATGATGGCTACTAACAGACCGGATTCTTTAGACACTGCTTTACTTAGACCAGGAAGATTAGACCGAAAAATTGAAGTCCCTTTGCCCAATGGTGAAGGAAGAAAGCACATACTCAAAATATACCTTCGAAGAATGAAATTAAAGTACCAAAATGAAGAAGAAAAAGAAACCATATTGAACAAGATAGTGAGTCTTAGTGAGGGATTTAATGGAGCAGACTTAAATAATGTGACTACTGAAGCAGCGTACATGGCTATTAGAGCAGACCGAGGATACTGTGAAGAACAAGATCTTTTGAAAGGAGTAAGAAAAGTTGCAGAAGGAAAGAAACTTGAGAAACAAATTATGTATGAAAAAGCATAAGTAAATAAATAAGTAAACAAAGGAATGAACGTTTGATTTTTGAATCTATTTGAATTACTTTCATTATTAATTATATTTTAAAATTATGAATTATAATAAAAATCAATTTAAAGTGTAATTAAATATTAAATAAACGTTAAATAAAACAATTAAATATCAATCATTCATTTCTTTCTGTTTTTCTTTTTGTTCTTTCCTTTCCCCTTTTCTTCTTCAACTTTCTCAACTCTGCCTGGGAACTTCAATTCAAAACTCTCGTTCTTTGTTACTCTATTCAATGCTGCTGTGAATGGTTCCATCTCATGTGCTTTTACATTTCCTTTTATTTCTATGTATTCTCCTCCATAGTTTTCGTCCTCAATCTCTCCCATCTTCTTACATACTGTTACTAAACTTCCAGCAAGAGATATTGGGGCTTTAATAAAGTAATCCAATTTAGACTTCTTTAATTGTAGTTCCTTACCTAATGCCTTCACTACTTTAGCTCCTACTGATTTCATTGAGTTCGTCACAAGTGTAATACTCACAGGCATACTTGTAACCACATTGATGTAATTCGAATGTATCTCGCTTATTATCTTTTTTGTCTTTTCTTTTACCATGTTCTGCTTTTCAAGAGTGCTGTATGAGTAAGTTCCGTTCTTCAATATGAATTCAGCTACTTCCTTTTCAGTCTTGACCTTGAA
>JASNJN010000582.1:0-16109 GCA_030180075.1 Mikrocytos mackini | reverse complement strand
AAATAATATATAATCGTATATTTTGTGATTTTTGTCATATATTTCCCGTTCCTAGTTATAATTAAATTATATTAACTCGGTTCTTTAGATTTGGAAACTCCCCTTTAAAGCGGAAATCMTCTAAAGAACCGAGTTAATATAATTTAATTATAACTAGGAACGGGAAATATATGACAAAAATCACAAAATATACGATTATATATTATTTTGGTTAAAATCTCATAATAATTTTGAAATTTCAGAATTTCAAAAGGATAAATATATGAATTTCATAAAACCGGGATAATTATGGCGAAAAATTTCCAGAATTTTGATGAAAATATATGATTTGTACCAAATCACATATTTTCCGCTCTATTTATAACCAATACTAATAGATGATATGTTGAGATTTTTTACAGACATTCATATGTACGAACAAATGAAAAAAACAATTCGCAGTATTTCCGAACTAGTGTGTTCGATTTCCCAACTTTTTTGGTCTTACACGGGAATTTTCTCGGGAGCATAAAAGTTTTTGCTATGAAATTTCCATTCTCAAACACTTCCCAATACCCTTTCCTGTTATTTAATCGATATCAAATAAAATAAAGTTCGAATTTATGAAAATAAAGTATTTGTGTTCTAAATAATGGGCTCCCTATTTTCAGAAAATTCCCGCGATCCCGGCCCGCGAACACACTATTCCGAACATGAAAATCGATTCCAAAATTTGTTTTTTTTTATTACCCGGGGATTTAATTAATTCTCGTCTATAATAACTCAAGTGTGATTATATGATTAGTGTTATATCTTAAGAGAATGGGTTTATAACTTTATAAAATTTAAAGTTTGTTTATGCAATTTTTCAAAATTGTTAAATTACGAACTCATCCAAAATGTTTGTTAATATTCTATTCTAAACATTCTATTAATTATATATTACTTTTGTATTCATTAGATGCCTCGAAGCCCATTTTTTTCAAATTTCAGGTTTGAAATCCACATTATTTTAGAAGAAAAGGGGTACGTTATAAACGAATATACGTTATAACTAGGGCAACCCATTTATTGCGCAATAAAATTGCAATATTTGCACTAACCTTTTTTCATTTTTGTACATAATTTGCAGTAAAAACCGGCCAAATAATTACATTATCAAACCATGAGATTCATTATTTTCTACAAAAATTAACTATATCTATTTTATATAATGTTTATATGGTGTAGAATTTTCATTTCCCGAGTCTCTAATTTATCGTGAATTGAGAATGCATTTTAAAATCTATTTTCCGAAGTAATTTGAAAAAATTATCGAGAAATTTTATGTTTCAAATTACAATCCGTGGGAATTAAAAACTTTTCACTTGATCTGTTCAGGAACATGAACATTCCGATTTGATATAAATGCCAACTAGATAATATAACATAAAACGTTAGGTCACAAGATAAAAGCTGATGAAATAGACAAACAGATCGAGAGACACCAGAACAGCTCCTAACTAATTTTCATCAAAAGAGTGCGGCGAAAGGTGACTGAAAAGTGCCTCTGCTATTTCTTCTGGATATAATAGCGATCGCCTATGCTAGAAAATATATTGAACTGTTGATAGTGGCAGTGTCCAGCACGTGTTGACCAATGATGTAAATAAAAAAGAAAAATAAATATTTCGAACTTGTATAATCCTAGATCAGATTTAGGGTTTCCATTAAGACTTTCAAAATTATCCAGTTGAAACGATTGCAGCGTCATCAATTATTTTGACAAACCAATCAGTTAAATCTACTATGTAAAACAAAAGTTAGTTTTTCTATGAATGGCTTATGATCAAGGCTACACGTAAAGGAGAAATAAAATAAACATTTCTGTTAAATAAAAACCAAGACAAATATTTTAAATAAGCATTTTTTACGGGTTTAAGTGCCCGATTAAAACCACAGGATAATACTGGGGTTTGAACTGGATTTCATTAACGTTTTACCCAAAATTTGAGGTAGTTTAATCACTTTTTCGAGTTATAATATGTGGATATGTATCAACTTSTAAAAATTTATCCAGGTGGTCTAAACTGCAAAATGGCATACTAAAAAATTTTTCAAAAAATCTAAAATCCAAAATTTTTTAATTCGTGAGTTTAAAAATTACTCTTCATGAATATAAATAATTCTCTCAAAAATTTTCTATAATTCATCAAATGTATAAAAAACACCTTAAAAATATCTTAAAATTGATTACCAATAAATCTAAAAATTTTGAATTTATGTCGAAATAGGGATGGGATAAACTGGTATAAATAAACCTGCTTAAATCAGTTTATACCCAAATGGGTGATATTATTGTAGTTTCGTCTACTTTTTTAACATTATCGGAAATAAGTTATTCTATATAAAATAAATTTGATTTAATGTTAACATTGCATGGGAATGTGAACAAATCACGATCGTAAATTAGAAAATAAGTAATTTACTTCATAGAACATTTCAAATATCGCTAACTAATCATATCTCGAGTTATTTACGCATATTTGGCGTGGATTCATAAAATAACCTGTTCAATAATCAAAAATTAACAAATTCATGGGTGAAAAATTATAGAAAAATCCATTTTTTGTACAAAATTTGCAGTTACGTATTTTTTGCATTTATAACTTTTTATAGAGGCAATTACATACAATTTGGAGACCAGAAAACGACTTTTCAGGGTTCATTGACCAACATACCAAAAATTGCAAAAATTGCATTTGGGTTGCCCTATTAATTAATTTCATCTAAAAAACAAAACTGAAGAGACAATATCCCATAACAATTAAATAAACTTCAAAAGTTACGATCAGTTATCTTTGATGTATTTTAAATATGATCACTTTAATTAGGTAAATGGCGAAACCTATTTTGGGAAAATGTGCACAATAATATGATAACCTCTATAATATGTTTTAATACAATAAATCGTATTAAATAAAAAATAAAACATATCTTCTAACTTAGTGTGTTTTGGAGACATCTAAATAATATTTTGCAGTTTTGTACAAAAAATTTATAATAAAGTTGGACAACGAACCCCCAAATGCTTCCAAACAACGTTAAAACACACAACAAATTTCAACAAAAATTAAGGGCATTTTTATTCTTACAAAATATGAAATTTCAAATCAATACCACTTTTTTACATAGTACATTTTCCAATTTACTTTACCGACCACAATCTTTGTCAATCATTTTACTCATGTCTTTCATTATTTCTTTTACGAGTTTATTTACAATTTTCATTCTTCTTCCCACATCTCCCGAAAATGACTTTACTATCACTCTTATTTTCTCAATATATTTCTTTATTTTATTCGTTTCCTTTCTCATTTTATTTATCTCATTTTCTTCTTGTTCAATTTCTAAGTTTTGTATTAAATTCTGTAAAATAATATCTGTTGTGTTATTAAAGATTTCAGTCCAATATTTATAATCTTTATCTTCAAATTTGTCTTTTATTGTGTGATTATATTCGTACATTTGCTCATAAAAATAAGTGCATTTTTTAGTTTTAATTGTTGTTATACAGGCCATTCTATCAGTTCCAACTTCATTAGTACACTGAGTTCTTTTATTTGGATACGTAGTATTTGTATTTCTCTTAAAATTCTCGAAAAAATTGACATTCGTATTAAAATCATCAAAATTTAAAGATATATCCGAAATGTTCATTTCGTGGTCGCAATCACACACACTCTCCGACTTACTATTCTTTTCTGAATGGCTGTTGTTTGTTAAAAACAACTCAAAACTTTCCATGCTTGTTTTATTGTTTACGTTCAAATAGTAAGTTGTGTTTATGAACGCGTGGAAGCCATTTAAGATGTCTAAGATTTCAGCTAAATTCTCTCTAAAACGTTCGATTGAAACTTTTAAAAGAATTGTGCTCTTTTTTGCGAACTTGGAAGTTAGAAAGGCGTTATCAATTCGGAATGAACTCTGAATGGCCATGTGATCTACAAAATAACTATTGTTGTTGTTTGTTATTGTGTAAAGAACATTGTCAGGTTGGTTTTGCCAGGTGTCGTTGGCTTGGTCTTCAGATAGTTCATCTTCATGTTTGGAAAATTTCTCTAAAACTAAACAAAGACTTTTCTTATGACGATTAATTCTGTGTGTGGTTTTACACTCTACAGCAAAGTGCTCATGAGTAATTGTAACGTCGTCTTGGTGGGATTTGTCTTGAAAGTCTTCTTTTCTAAAATCTAAAAACGGAGAAACAGTGAAAACAGAGTCAGTTGCTTGTCGTTTGTAACGTCGCGCAAAATCTGATTGTAACCTGTGTTCATTAATGTCCTGTCTAGATGTTTTAAATGATGAACACCCAGTGAATGAGAAGCAGACAAATGAAAAACATTGGATTAAACAAAATATAGTTTGTTTTCGTTGCATTGAAAATTTATATAAAATAGAATAACCACATTTAAGTCTAAAATTAGAGAAAAGTATGTATTTTGAATACTCAATAGGAGATAAGATTAGGTTTTATAAAAATATAAAGAAAGAAATAAATAAACAAATAGTCTTTTAAAACTCTCAAATGCTTGTTTTATATTTTAAAATATTTTTGTTTTTGTTTGTTCTTTTAAATTGAATTCTTTTAGTGTTTCCTTCATAAAATGTTTTAAAAGACAAATTAAATTAATTAATTTAATGTTTTGTTTGTATTAAATATCTCCGAAATATTATTTTGTAATCTATGAATATCGTATTTTATTTAACTCTTTTAAATTTGTAACATTTTCTTTTATTTCTTTCGTAAATAATATAAAAATCTCTTGTCTATACTTTTAAAACATCACTGTTATTCTGCAAGTATATTTTTCTCGTTATTCATCGACAGAGTTCTATTTAATAATCTAAACCAATTAAAATGTTTACATCATTATGTAATGCTAGTCTTCCTATAAAATTCTTTGTCTTTATAAGTCTAAAAAGAACACAATCAAATATGTTTCTTTTATTGATTTATCTATGTATGTGTTAAATGAACTGTAATATACGTTGAATATGGGAAGTGGTCTGTTAGTTCATTACAAGGGCGTAGTTTGTAGATTTTGAGGTTTAATAGTGCGTTTGACGTTCTAGATGAGCTAGTTTCACGTGGTTAGTGTATTGAGAGAATGTACTCATACATAGTCATGAGAGGATCCTTTTAATGCTTGGTTGTGTGTTTAGAAGTTTCTTTGAGTATAAACTGTAAGTACTACTACGGGGTTGTGCATAGCTAATACTTGGAGATCTTGTATAACTGCATGTCTTTCTTTGCTACGAATGATTCCATGATGCGCCAAGCTCGTTCAAGTTGTCAATCATAATATCCGCTAGTTTTGTCAATTTGAATTTATAAAACAAACAAACAGCTCATCAAAGTTTTTCTCATTTTTAACCTGGTACAAGCAACCATGTCGTTGATTTCTTTCATCCAACCAATTTTCTACTCATTAAATTTTAACTTATGGGAAATTCTACTTCCAAACAAACCTCTACAATATTCTCTGAGCATATTTCATTCCCTGAGAACGCATACAGATCATTTAGAATATCATGGGACAAAATCAAGAACGGAGACTACACGATGTACGAAACGTACACCTCCCAAAAAAAAGATCTGGCATCAACGCCTGTTGTATTCTTCTATGATCGTTTTTACATGAGACTTACAGAAATAGAGCCGGCCCTGAAGCCCAACGTCTCCAACATGCAGACGAGGGCCAAGTTCCTCACCGCGCTGATCAGACACCTGGACAACATATGCGAAGACCGCACGCTTGGCATTACAAAGATTAGCGGAGAAAACAAAACTAAACTGAAAGAAACAGTTAGCTTTCATAAAGAAATGGGAATATCAAGAAAACACTACATGTCTATAGCTCATGCATTGATATGGACACTGGAACAACTCCTGGATGGGAAGTTTAGTGCAGATGCAAAAATGAGCTGGATAGCTTCTTTAAACGAACATTTTACAGATTTAAATATGTTTGCTAAATAATGTAAAATCTAACAAATCGTAATTAAATTAAAAGAATGGATGTACATCCAACTATTTAAAAATTGAAGATAATTTTATTTTACAACTGGTTAATCAATAAGTGTTGAATGTATTGACCATCCTAAATTAAAAACTGTTTTAAATACACATATATTGTTTTATTCTTGTTCTGACAATATTATTTAAATCCCATATTCATATTGTATGTCTTTAACATTAAATAACAAGTATAAAACAACAACTAAACATGTAATTCGACTTCCACAATTTAATGTTTTCTATAACATATTTTTGTGTAATACTTTTATTCCTTGTTCCACTTTTACAAATGTTTACCACCAATATTTAAATGTTCCAAAACCATCTATCAGACGACACTTTTCTTTCTAAATTCACATTCCACCAACTTTACACACTTTCAATTTTCACTGCTTCTATCTCAGTATATATGACACAAAAACAATTAACTTCAGCTTTCTTGGGCTCAGACCGAAAAAGCAAAGTGTACATTATTTCCATGCGTTCGCGTGTCACTGCTTTTCTTAGTTCACTTATTTTCTCAGCCATTTCCTTTGACCCGCTTAACAAACTTAACATTATTCCTTTATGTCTAGCAAAACCCATAAACGTATTGTGGCACTTAGCCTTCACTCTGTGGGTTATCATAATTCTACAGATAATTTACACAACTACACGGTTCATAGAGACTAATTTGGCGTACCAAATAAACGACTTTAAATATGCTGTTTGCTATACACCGCCTGTACTAATTTCGGTTGCTGTTATTTTTGTTTGCATTGCAAGAAGGTGTGGGTTTGTAAGTGACGATGCGTATAAACTGTACAAAATTGCTTCTCTTGTAATAATAGGCGTGCTTAACTTAGCACTGGTGTTGTTGTTAGCTGGTGTGTTGATAAGGCTTTTTGGACTCGTTACACAGAACACGCACATGAGGGAAAAGACGAGAAGTATGGTGAGGATGTGGAAAGTCTTTTTAATGCTTCTAATGATGTTAAATGTAATGTACTGTTTTTCTGGAGTCGTTATGATTGAAAAGTTGTTGGTTTCAAAAGAAAAAGATACAATTGAAAGAAATGAAAAAATGGAAAATGAGTTTATAAAGGTTAAAAGCAATGATTTGTTGTTTTGGGGATTGAGATTATTTGGGATGTTTATTCAAGTGTTTTTTGGGATGGTCTACAAAGGCATAAAGAAAAAGAACAAGTTACGAATTATTAACAGTACAAACAGACTTTAATAAAATAATAAAATCAATATTGTAGTTTATATTTTGTTCATAAATATATATTTATTCATTTAAAATGTATTAAAACTTATTTATTTATTTGTAAAGAAACTCTCTAAACATCTTTTACGATTAAATTGTATTTCTTCATAAATATTTTGCTAAACTCTTAACGATTTTAAAAGCATTACTTTGTTTAAATTTATTATCTTTTAACTCTTTTTTTCTTATACTTTGTTGTTTTTGTATTAATTCAAAACTTTTCAATAAGGTCTTTAAACTTTTATAATCAATTTCTCTCGCGTATAATTTAAACAAATATTTTACTTCGTCGTAAATTTTGTTTAGAATATTTTCAAGCAAAGAAAGTGTGTTTGTTGATGTTATGTTTGATTTATTGTTATCATTAAAAGTTTTATCTGTATTATGTTCTGTAACTTTATCGTTTGAATATTTATAATTGTATTCTAAGCGATCGATAACACGCTTTGTTTGTGCTGTTGTTATCTTTATTGCTTCTATTAAATAATAACTTTCTTTTAGTTTTAATTTGTAATTTTCTGTAATAATGTTTCTATTTAAATTTCCTACTTCATTTTTAAAAGAACTTAAAATGGTATTTCTTATTTTTTGATTTAAAGATTCGATTATCTTTAAATGAAAAGTCTTGTTTGGTATACTATCATAAATAGAAGAAATGAGAGCTTTTTTATTGATATTTATAGTGCCTCTATATTTTATATATTCGTCTTTGATTTCTTTTATTGTTTGTTTCTTTTCATTTATTTCTTTTATGTACTTATTTATTTCTAAAAGAATTATTGTGTCTGACAAAATGTTTGAATAATATTCCGTTAATTTGTTCTTTATTAGTAACAGAGATTTAGTTGAATTAAACAAAAAGTGATTAATGCAAGTTAGAAATTGTATTGTATTGTCGTTAGTGTTTGTTTTTTTAAGCACAATTTCGTTGTGTAATTTTAACAAAACGTTATCAAAGCAGATGGACAATTGTTCATCTAGTGTTGTTAGGTTAATGAAATCAAACATTGTTAAAGGTCCCTGTATGTTATTTGATTTTTCAATAAGAAGTGGCGATAAAGTGGATTTTAATTTTATGTTGTTGTCTTTATTTTGCTTAGTGTAAAATTTAATTGATTGTTGTAAAACGGTTAGGAACATTTTAGAAAGCTGTGGTATTTTGTTAGCGTTGTTATTAGTTTTCATTCCAAAATAGAAGGCATTTAAAGCCGCTTTTAAGTCTGGGTAGAGAGTAGTTAAGCCGTAAGAATTAAAATAGGCATCTAAATCAGAAATTGGACTAGTAAATGTGACAATTTGTGGGTTTTTGTTTGGTTTGTCTTTATTAGCTAATTCCGGTCTGTTAGTCAGTATAGATGGTGCTAGCGGTTCGAGAGGCTTGTTGAGAATTGTGTGGGACGCCGTGGCAAGTTTTTTGGTTGCAGGAATGTATTTTGAGTTGAGATTCAGGGGAATGTTCTCTATGTTGCTTCGTGGATAAGTGGTGAGTTTGTGTGCACTTTTTGTTTGTAGATAGTCCATCATAGCTAGTGCAGTTAATATTTGGTACGCGATTTTGTATATAACTGGCATCGTGTCTTTTAGAGATCAAAACTTTTTATGTTTGGAAAATTTAATTTTTAAAAAACAAAATTCGCATTTATAGATTATCAAGGTCATCCGGATTAATTTTGAAACGATAAACAATGTTTATGTGATAAAACAATACAGACAACGACTCAACACACAAATTCGTTCACATTCAAATTTTGCCGTTGATTTCCCAATTTTAAATTTCTACAAAAAATCAATGGCCCAGAATCCTCACACAGACACATCCAATACTACCCCAAGTGATGCTTCTTCAGACATACCCACAGCCATTCCACTAAACACGAAAAGTAGCTACTCTTGTTCATTCATTAAAAAATCTAAACAGACAACTTCTTCCACAAGTAATAAAAGCATAGTGAATTATCCAAATGATATCCAATCTTTTAAATTAAAGTGTAAAGGGCCATCTCTAGCCACGCACTCATACAGCTTTTCCAGGGTTTACAACGAACGTAGGGAATGTTTAGTTGATGACTCCATTTTAGCATTTTTACTATTTAAACACATTTGCGAAAAGAAGGTAAGCATTTCACTATGTTCTCCTTCAGGTTCTGGAAATACTTTTTTCACTCAACTAATCCAAGAACTACCACAGTACAAAGACCTTGAAATATTTACCAATCCAAGTGAAGATTTATACAGAAAACTATTTCTTCATCAATGGCAACTAAAAGAAATGGAAAAAAAGCCATTTTTAGATAAAGATAAAGTAGTTACTGAAGAAAAGGTGCATAAGCTATACTCAGAAACACTCATTATAAATTTAGATTTACGGTTACAATTTACTAATTTTCTCAATGAGAAAATATATAAAGACAATCTCGAAGCTTATTTTATATATGTACTCAACAAAAAAATTGTACAGGCCATACTTCCTTATACTACACAGTGCCAGGGTTATGAGAATAAGTTAAATAACTTTCTGAGTGCAAATCAAAACATTATGGATTTGATGAAACAACCTGGTTACTATAAGTCGAGGGAAATAAGAAAAGATGTTGAAGAGCTATATAACGAAATTATAGTTGAAATTCACGAACAAATTGAAAGTTTGAAACTAACGAAAAAAGCGGTCAAGGAAGACAATGGACTCAAAAAAACTAAATCCATTGCAAAAGATGGCGATCAATTAAATTCAAACGTAAAGACTCTTGTTGTGATACTAGACCACATTGATACATTAGTCACAGACGATGAAAAGACAATCACTCCTAAAGAATTAAAAGCCAACCTCAACTCTTTCATTTCCAATACATTCTTCAAAGAACACGAATTTAAAAGTGTTTATAAATCCCCAATAAACATACAGTTTATATTTAACTCTATACTGCCACTGAACGTAAAAAACAACACTTCTGAAAATCCACAGTTGCAAACTTTCACCAAATTCATAAACAACAGCCTTGTTTCATATGGGGAATTCACAACCGAACATTTATACAATTTGTTATTTGAATACGAGTGCTCAGACAATCCGAACAATCTAAAATTATTAGTTGACCATCTCATACGAAATGACAAAGAGATAATACCATTTGTACAGTGTTCAATGGATACAAAAGATACTTACATCTCTGAAAAAATATGGGAAAATAGCATGGCGGAGACACTTCAAGAAATGAGCAAAGAATCAGAAACATTTAATGATCCTGAAAGAGAAATGGTCAAACGCGCTCTTTTTATTTTCTTCATACACTTATTTGGACAACCTGTTACCCATTTGATAAAAGACAATAAAAAAATCGAATTGCGCCTTCAGTGTGTATTTGACTTAAACGAAAAAATGAATGTGAGTATTAAAGAATATAACGAGTTAATTAAACAAGCAGAACAAACGCATATTCAAATAAACAATTTGGTTAAACGTTTAAAGTTAACTAACGGCGATATAAATGACGAATTAAAGAAGCTTAATCAACATTTGGAAGATAAAAAAGTAAAATAAAAGAATGTTATGAACAAATAACAGAACTAAAAGTAAACTTGAGGGAAGAAAAGACTAAAACTACAACACTTAATATAAGGCGAATGATACATTTTTTGATGACCAAAAAATTTATAGGAATTATTTGGTTGACTCAACCATGTGACTTTTATTCAGAAATAACAATGGATCATTTTGGGAAAGTTATTCAAAGCTTAGGCCAAAGCCAAAATTGGATAATTACAAAGTCTTTGAATTAACCGTTGCATTTGAACAATTAAAAGAACTACATACTAATAGTGTTAAACAAATAACTGACGTTAAACTAAAAATGATTTGGTATTTATACAACACAGGATATATTTATGCAGATTATATGTATAAAGAAGATTGTGGAAATAAGAAATGTTTAATCGTTTTTAAATTTGTTAATTATCAAAAAGGAAAGGCATTTAATAGTACACATTCAAACTATCCGACTCGAAATTTGTTTTGGGGATAGGTATAACTATAGATGGGGTTAGAAGTAAATAAGTAATAATATTATAATAAAATAAACTGTCAAGTTTGATGTTATATATTTGTTATTTGGATTATAAATATGGCGTTTGAAAATTGACCTTAACACTTTACCTACCGCAGGGGCCAATATTACCCATAGGCCTTTCCGGTAAATCACCATATGGGTCATATTGACCCATAGTTTCGAAGATTATCGGACCATATGGGTCTATATGACCCATGAAATGCCATCCTTTGGAGACGGTATGGGTCATAATGACCCAAACCACTTTCCATTAAAATACTGGATGGGTCATTATAACCCATAGAATTCTATGCGTTGCGGACCGTGCGGGTCAATATGACCCATGTGGCAAATAATTAATTTAACCGATTACAAACGAGTATTTCACCTCCCAGCGGTGGCATATCACTAATTTGTTCAATTACTTATTAACTGCCCTATTCAATTATTATTATCTATACAGATTATTATTTGAACCTAATTCATTACTTAAATTTATATCCTGTTCATATAAAACAAAACCCTACAATCAAATCAAGTTTAAGTGTTCACAGTTGAGGATAATCTTGTTGTACGTTGTGTTATTTTTAGTATACGAATTTATTATTCCTTTATTCGTTATATTCATATTTCGAAGTTTACAGAACTCTAATCATTGGGATTTTATGAAGCTTTACCAGAGTTCCCAATTATTCAATACTGATGTTTTGACAATTGATATATTTTTAATTTATACCATTACGTTTAGGTAAATAGTCTAACAAGACTATATGGGTAAAATAAAGTCTAATTAATCTGTCTAACAAAAAATAACAAAAACAATTTTCCATTATCATTTTGTAGGTATGCCACTATTTCATCAAAATCCACAAACATGGAAACTCTAAGCTTCTAGAGTTCTGATCCAGTCTTTACTGTCTTTATCATCCATGAACGGGATTTTCAACTCATCAAATATTTTGGAATATATCTCTGGGAGTCTATTTCTTGTTTACAAATTTGGATTGCGAACTTCATATATAATTATTCTGAAGATTTCTAATGAACCAATGATGGCTGTATTGGGAATATTTGTGATTAACTCATCTGCATGTTGATTTGGAAGATAATGGTACCTTTTTGTTGGACATTCCCCTGAGTTTTTATTATAATAAAATTGCTTATTCAGGAAATCGAGCCAAGTTGGCATGTTACAATGTTTTGTCATGGAGTCTTGTGATCTTTTTATCATTTTTATATAGTAGCATTAGTTTTAAATTTTTCCGGTTTTGAGAAATACCGGTGTTCTACAAAATGATATTTGCTATCCATATGTGTATTTTGTGTTGATTTTTGTACATTATTTTTAGAAAGTTTAAATAGACTATATTTTCAAGCTCGTATTTCATTTCCCCCAAATTATTATAAATCGACCTAAAACATCACAAAATAATTACTAATAATAATGTTTGAAATATAATGTATTTTCCTGAGGAAAATTCGCTAAACCGAACACTTAGAAGGTGATTTAACCGACATCACTTCGATAAACGGCCTATTTAAAATGAGACCATTTCCAACATCCGAATCAGCGGCATTTAAAACTCGAATGAAAATGAAATTCTCCACGGTGTAAAATGGAACGATTTGGGGGAAAATCTGAGCCGAATATTCGAACCAGGGTTCGGCAAATTCGGGATGTTGTAAAACACAGAATAATCCAAGGAATCAGGGGCAAATTTTTGGATTCTGTCTTTTTTGTATTTTCGAAAATATTCAAAAACTTTCAACGTTGGTCGATGTGAAGTTGTTTCCCAATAATAATATGATCTTAAACACACGGGGAAGGAATTATTCGATGAATAGTAACTAAACAATAAATATTTTAATAATCTAAGGATTTTCATTTGGATGCTTTGTGTTTTTTGAAAAAAGTTTTATTTATCTTCCATAAAACCCTTATTTAATATCTCAAAACAACCCATATTCGTACCTAGATATCACAAACTAGGCCCATTTGGGTTTAGATGAGTTTGGGATAAATATAAATTAATTTTACATTTTACTGTATTTTACACCATAATTTTCAAAAATTATGTGGTTCAGATATCTCACATACGAGGACTTTGAAACTTATTTTATATAGAAAACTCAGATCTTTAACATATGTCATTTTTGAACATTTTGCGCAACAATTTTAATTTTTTTGGTTTTTTACTACTCATTAAATTTTTGAAAAATATTTTTAAAAATATTTTTTGTTCCCCAATACAATGCCTACTTTTTCATTTTGTTTAGAAAATTTTCTTTTTGGAAATTTAACCACTAGAAAATTTATGACGGAACAAACCACGGAATCGACCCCCAAAAAAACACGGAATTTGCCGAACCCTGATTCGAACTAAGATATAAAGCGAAATTTTCTAATAAGTCTGGTTAGTATGATTTTCCGCTTGAATTTATTGTTTTGTTCCATATTTATATTAACAATTACGAAAACATTAATTATTTATAATTAGGGGTGGTAAATATTCGTTAAGTAAAAATCATAAATTTTATCAAAATTTTGGAAAAGTTTCGCCCATAATTACCCAATTTGAAGAAATTAATATATTTTATTTTATTGAAAATTCGAAATTATATTAGAATTTTGGCCCAAAATTAATACGAGCATATATTTAACGATTTTGGCCATATGTTTTCACCTCTTATTTATAATAAATAATCCATTCAAATATATTTTATGCAAACTAAAAACTTGAATAATACTTATAGACTTAGAAATAACTTTACTTTTATATGCAATGATAAAATTATAAATTCAATTATATATATTTATCTGTTTTACTATTTTTTAATATAAATTACGTGAGAAATCGATATAAGCATGAATAAATTCTAACATATATTTAAGTCTAATCATTTACCACATCTAACACCTTACAATTAAAAATTTCCTTGTAATATCCCAGTTAACTAACTCCGATCTAACATTCACTATTTAAACCTATAATTACTCGTAGCCTTCGTTCTCTTTCAGTTACAGATGCCATTCTTTTATTGTGTAATAAAATTCTTTATGTAATCATCTTTCTAATTAATCCATCTCTTACGCATTTCCTATTACATTAAACTTCATATTTGTCTTTGTTATAATGACTTAAGTTAATACCAGTTAGACTGCTGCTCCATATGCTGATTCTGGGGTGATCTGCACTTTTGCGGCCACATTTTCAAAAAAAATAACGGGGAGGTACACCCCCGCCTTACTCTTTTCCTTCGTAACTTCGCAACGGTTGTTACGAAGGAAAAGAGCTTTGTTTCCAAAATCCAATTTACCCCACCCCACAACCACGGGAATCGAACCTACCAGTTCCTCGTAACCAGTGGATGATCCTACAGCTAGACCACATTCGGATATTTATAAATCAAGCAAATATATAATTATTAAAATAAAGTGTAAATGTCTAATACGTTGTTGTACAGAGTCTATTTTCATCCAAAAATAAAATTTTAACTTTTTTAGTTTTCAATTTTAATCACAGAATCATATTACCCAGGGATAACAAGAACCCACAAACTTAAGATTTCAAAACTTAACATGTAAACAGCCTACAGTAAATACCATAGCCAAACGTAACAGAACGAGATAAACAAGAAAACACGCCCCACCGTATAACGAACAACGAAATAAATGTACATGAAAAGATGAGAACGAGTGATACCTGAAAGTGCACAAGAACAGTAAAATAGAAAAACAAACGCACGAAAGAAAGGTAAAACAGGGCACCGAAAAGATAGGAAGACTACAATAGAAAAGCAGGAAAGTATGAAAGAAAGACAGAACAAAACAGGACACCGAAAAGATAGAAAGACTACAATAGAAGAAGCGGGATAATAGAAAACAGTAAAATACAGAATTACCTGAATAGAAAACAAAAAAGGTTGAATAAGAAAGAACTATAAAATAATAATGTTCGGAATCTCATATAACAAAGTTAAAGGCTAGGAAATATAACAATTATAAGAAAATGATAATATAAAAAAAAGAAAGACAAGAAGAATATTAAAAAAGGGAAAATAGACAATAGACAGTACATAAGGGAATAGCATAACAACAAAAGAGATGGTGAAGAAACAAACAATGAAATAAACGAAAAGTAAACTTTAAAAATAAATAGAAACTGGAAAGGTAAATCAAACAGCAAAATAAACAAAAGAAAATATATAAAATTAATGTAATAAATAAATATAACAAGGATTTAAATAATAATAATATTTAATTTAATATTCATTCGTCAAACATTGAATCGAATTCTTTTGACATAGCTTCCTCGAATAATTCTCTTAATATAACCAGAATTTTAACAAAGCTATTTCTCCTATTAAAACCTTGATGACAATAGCGAAAAATCCACTCCGCACACAAAATATTCAAATTTTCAGCATCCATAAATTTATATGAATAGTGCCTTTTCATTTTTTTCATATTCCCAAAAATTCCTTCAATGTGATTGGTATGAATACCATCATTTGAAACAAATTCTTGGGAATGATTTACTCTCCAATGCTGATAACCTAAACGGTTTAAAATTTCATAAGATTTATGTGAATCAGTATGAACTGTTGCATCTACCAAGATATATTTAAAAATAAAAGTCAAAAATTCTATAGCCACTTTACGTGTTAGTATATCGACTGCCCTTATTACTTAAATGGTATTTGCACGAGAAACATGGGAAATTCCACAATTGCATCTGGTAATAGGGGCTACATCAATATGGACAATGATATCTCC
>JASNJN010000581.1:0-17699 GCA_030180075.1 Mikrocytos mackini | reverse complement strand
CAATCCCGGCAAACATTGTTCATGAATAAGTCAAAACAAAACAATGTACAGATATATCCGGCTTTAATTGTGAATTCGTTAGAGATCCTGGGGTGGAATTCTTTGACATACTGTCCCATGTAATAATTCATACTTTCTGTTCTTAAACTAAAAAAATATTCCCTAATTTCATAAAAGAAAACACTAAGCATTCGTTTTCCTTTAAAGTACTTCTTTATCCCACTGTTGATTCCTTCGCTCCTGTTGTTCGTCCTTGTGTTGAAATCTATATTATCAGAATAGAAAGTTTCAACGAATTGCTCTTTATATTTAACCCAATTAGTTTCGAAATACTGTTTTAATAACGAGTCTAGCTGTTGCACTTTATTGTAAAAATCAGATTCTCTTTTGGAATAAACAATTTCTTTGATTAGTTTCTCCTGTCCATTTTTATAACACTTGTTTTTTGATTTTAACAACGTGTATATTTTACTTTTGATCGTCCTTAATGCGTGAAATATACAAAGTCTTAACTCACACACTGGGAAGAAACTTCGTACAATTTTCCTTTCTACCCAGTCCTTGTCGCTGTAGCATATCCTTGTTCGTTTTGTGTCGTTGTTTTTTATAAATATCCTAAAGAAAAAACTAATGGTTTCAAAACATTCGTTTACAGCCRAGAACACTAAAATGGGTATGGCTTTTCCTTCGCCGTTAATTGCTGTAACTACAAATAATGTCGAGTCATATTGTAAAAGATTGTATGTTCCATCGATGTGCAGAACTTCTCCGTATATCATATATGCATTTTGCATATATTTGTCTTGGTAATAAACACCAAGTAGCACATTATCACTATCAAACACTTCAATGAATTCGCCTAACAATGCTAAACACAAGAACTTCTCAATTTTCGCTTCATTTTCATTTTTTATTATCTTTCTACGCATGTTGTAAATCAATTGATAATCATGTATATTGCGTGAACCTCGTGATGCTAATAGATTCATGCATCTCCGGATATTTACTTTTTCATCTTTAATTAAACGTATCAATTCTTTCAATTCCTCATTATCAATTTCTTTTTTAAATGTAATATTTGCGTGTCCATTGTGTTTTTCCAAGCGAGTTACTACGAGTTTTCTATTTAAGTATTTAAATTCAATTGCAAAAGTACACCCACATTTTTTGTTATAGGAAGTTTTTGTTCTAGTTTGAGGGGAATGCATATCGTTTTCAAGCTTAACTCCATTTCTATAATCAAAAATGATCACATTATTGTCACTGTTTTCTGATGAATGTTGCTTATTTGTGGAAATAACCTGTCTGTTCTTCGTAAAACACCCAAGCTCACAACGTATGAGTAGATAGTAGTACTTTAGTTGTTTTATGAAGGGGTAAATCCTATTCAGTTTCTTGTTGGTTCTGCAGATAGTAGAAATGTATTTACTTTCCTCCAAATTTAAAGTTGTCTTTATTGTAGCCTTGTACTGGGTTAACAACTCCTCAATGCGCGGGTAAGTAGCGAATGTCTGCCCTAATTTGAAGAAACTTTGTATTCGGGGTCTATCCGAAGTGCTGCTATGAAGAATTTCTGTTGTGGACCCCGTGCCTTTATCGCTGCTTGTTATGCCTTCTGATAACGTCTGTGCATCATCCAATAGAAGGGAAGGGTTTGTTATGGCAGTGTTTGGAGAACCCATGAAGCTGAACCTTTGAAAAGTATGTGTTTTGAAAATTACAATTTTAAAAATCAAATATAACTTAAACCGCTATCTGATGCCTATTTTGATAGAAAATATAACATATTTTATAAAATATCCTTACAAACATCTTACTTTAACAGAAAATGTTATAGTTGTTAATCAAAACATAAAATACTGACTCAAAAAATTCCGTCTAATTACGAATCGAAGTCACGACATTTAAAATCAACCAGGCAAATCGATATTATAAAAGCTAAATAACAATAGCTACAGAATTTATATCCAGAATTAAACAACTTTTAACGAAAAATCATGCGTGCATTTACAGAAAATCCTCTTTACGCTATAAATTTTAAATTTGTAATAATCTAATATAATTTTGTTTGAAATGCTTTGATATTATCATTSTATGTGAATTGTCGTATATTAAACGTCTTGGATATAACTCTTGTTTGCTAAAATATCCGTATGTTTTTCAAAACTTAAAAATTTTATTTAAGAAAACTTATGTTCGAGATCGGTGAGAAGTATTATTCATACACAGCCGTACAAAAGAAAGTTGAAGCATACATAATAGAGTCTGGGATATTTCTCACAAAAAGAAACTGTGTAACCATCGATTCCCTTGAGGATGTTCCACTTGGAATAACTAGGAACGTAAAGAAGCAAACTACATTGTGGTATTCCGTTTTAAACTATTTCTGTGAGTACGGAGAACAAAGACAAGCACCTACTCATGACGGAGCCAAACGTACGAGGACCAAAAAAATAGGATGTCAATTTGTTCTAAAATTCGAATGTAAAGTCGACAAACTAGTGTGTATAAAAGTAGGTCAACATTTAGATCATTATAAGGGGACTTTGAAGCGGCCAAAGTTAACAGATAAGCAGATTGAAGAAGTTAAGACCGCGGCCGAATCAAAAGCTTCTATTTCTCACCTGACTACAAATTTGAACCAGAAATACAAATTAGAGTTGAAAAATAAGGATTTACATAATTTACTACGTCGTTTTGATAAACAGAAAACTTATAAAACACATTACAATAAGCTACTTCAACAAGGAATCATTAAAAGTATTACAGATGATAAGAATAAAGAGATAGCTGTTTTATACCAAAGTCGAATTATGAAAGAACTATGGGCGCAATATAATGACTGTATGTTGATAGATTCAACGTTCTCCATATTAAAGAAGAAATGGTCATTGTTTACTATCATAATTGTGAACGGAGACGGGCAGAGTGAGCCGGTTTGTTTATTTCTAATCAAGGATGAAAGCATTAAATCACTGTGTTATGTCTTTGATGAACTTACAAGGGAAAACGACTTTGATAGAATTGAAACTTGGTTATCGGATAAGGATCTAAGAGAACATGCTATTGTAAAAGAATACAGTTTAAATGCCGGTTTAAATCTTTGTTATTTTCATGTGAAACGAGCATTCCAGCGGCATTTTACGAATGAAAAATGCCAACTCAATAATGATGAAAGAAAGGAAGAGTTGTCGAAGGTATATAAAATAATCCTTTGCAGCAATGACAATAATTATAATTATTTGGTTTCGAGATTATCAAACAAAACCATAGGTTATTATAATATTTATTGGCATCCAATAAAGGACGAATTTATTGAATATTTTAAACTGAATAAAATGAATTTAGCACTTAGGACAACAAACAGAGTTGAAAGTTTTTTGACAAAATAAAAAAGTTTTGTCAACGGAAGGTAACGATTGAACAATTTATATACGAAGCAAATTCCTTTGTCAACAAAAGAATAACAGACCACAAAAACGAAATTAAAACAACGTATCTAAAGGTGGACAATCGCATTGAGAACAACACATTACTGCAATTAAAAGGCTATATTACGGAGTATGGTTGGCGTTTCTTATGTCTTTTATTAAAGGAAGTTAAAAAGATCACTTGTATGCCATTGAATCAATATGATTAGAGTTCCCAATTCCCGGGAATCGGTTTCTCGAATCCCGGGGACTGGACTTTTTACGTCTAAAATTCTCGAAAATTTTCGAGAATTTCGAGAATTTTTTCTCATTTCCCGGGAAATATGGCCATAAATCCGTTTCTCGATTCCCGATAAATTTTAGGTTCGAGAATCTTGGGAACTCTAAATATGATGCATGTACTGTTTGCAACGGATATGCTAAAGTAGGGCTTCCCTATTTTTTGATCTGGGGATGATTGTTAAATTTCGACAAGTATTCTACATGCTAACCCATTTACTATTTGTAGATGTGAGATATGTAAATTATTCCTCCTAAGTGATAGTTTAATCTATTAAACTACATTTTATGACGCCCGATGTTTGTTAGAAGAATATAGTCGATGAAAGAATGGGCAATTATCACTGTGCTACATGGGCTTCTTATAATAGATAGTTGATGCTTTTAAGTCGCTTAGATAATCAGCCAAGTTCTTCTAGTAGTTTTTACTGTCCAATAAAGTGGGGTTCTGTAGAAGAATGGCGTTCAAGCACGCTGTGTGTTAGTAGGGGCAACAGGCTTTTTCAAAATTTAAAAATTTTATTTAACATTTTCCCATATGCCTAAAACAACAATTATAGGTAGTATGAACCAGAATTCAGGCTAAAGTAATTTAAGCTAGTTGTTGATTGTTGTTTTAGAAAAGCCATGTTTGTTTTATTAAAATTTTAAATCTGAGAGACCTGTTTGATTTAAGAACACGCCACGTCTTTATAATACATATAAACAAGGGAATATTCTTTTCCGATTCAAATCTAGGCATTCTAACTTATATATTACGATTCCTATTCATACTATAACAGAACAGATACGCAGCCAATTACATACTCGAGATATACTGTAAAGCAATTCCATGTCTGGCTTAGTTCTCAAAGTATCCTTTTTGGATTTGCACATTCAGCCCTAGTTGCCGTTCGATACAAACACAAACAACTTTTTTTAGACAATTAAAAGATAATTTTAATGTTTGGTTAGTTGAAGAATAAGAATACAATACATATTTTGATGTGTAGGTTGTAATTATACCGTACACATTACCGATATTCACAACACTATAGAGCTTGAAGATAAAACAACGCAGAAATAGAGTTAATCCATGTAATTCTACGCGTGTCCCGCAAAACACTTTCAAATACGGAATTTACTATGGATACCAACTTTATTATTTAACCAGCTTGATCTAAAGGCTTATTAGAAGAATGGTTAGAATTATCTAATTACCGAAAATAATACTTAAGCTGTTAAATAGAGGCATATCTATAACCTAGTTGCATAGATTTTAATAGATTAGTTTAATACACAATCTAAAGATGTAATCGAAAGATACAATATACAACATAGAGCAGCACCATAAAACAGCTTGGTATCACTTTCTATAGATTATTCTATTCTAGTTTCAAGACTTATAAATCTTTAGACTTAAAACAAATATTTAACATTCCAGTTCGACTACTTTCACAATTTTAAATACATTTCTAGACCACTAAAGAAATGGATAATCCGGTTTGTATTGGTCGGTTTATCATGGATCTTTATAATCTCGTTCTCATCTTTTGGATACATTTACAATTTGGGAAATTTAGGTATAAATAGAAGTCAATCCGGGTGTAGATAACTCACCTAATAGAGGAAATTAGAAACATTTTTATGAATTACAATTTATATTGAATGGGAACTTACATAAAGAACAATTGTGAAGTTTTGTAGCTATCAATTAACATTTTAAGTTAAATAATATTCCAACCCTTTCTCAGATAGCAAATTTTGTCCCAGTGCGTACACATGCTCACATTTCTTCTTCTTATAAAATGAGATACATGTACAGAAGAAGTTCTCCCATTTAGTGTTATATGAGCACTTTCTTCCCACGAATATACGGTTCATGAAAGCTTGATATTCACTGAAATCCCTGAATGGACGCTCGCGTATTAGTACTTCCTTTATCCGTTCTACTGTCACAAATTCCGTTGTAAAGAGGTCTTCATTGTCTCTATCAGTTCTGTTAGGAGATATACTTGAGTTATAATCTGAACATACATAAAGATAATATCCGCAGTGCAGCCCTAACATCTCAAATCCAAAACAAGGGCCTTCTAGGGCACCATTCTTCACAGCCACAAAAAATGACGACAGCCACAATTTTTTTTTTCAAAATCGCAAAAATCATATTAATCACCACAAAATTATTTTTAAATTATAAATAAATACGCGAGAGATATTATATATAGAAAAAATGTATTATAGACAGGATAGTTTATGATAAAACACAAATTTATTGAAATTCCAAAATAATGTTAATGATGATCGATGGAACGATAATAACAATATCTTGGTACAAAATAATTTATTCTAAATACTAAAATTAACTTTCTAGCTACTTTTATTTTTTTCGAAAATAAATAAAAATTTAAAATTTTTGATTGCGAAACATTTTTGTGGCTGTGGGCATTTTTTGTGGCTGTGGGCACTCATGCCGCCTTCTAGTGGCTTATTGTCATAAACAATCTGCTCTAAGTTCTGCTCTTTCTTATACTTTGCACACTTTTCTTTTATACATAAGGCACATTGGTTTATCAATTCCACAAAACATGATGTTTCCTCGTTAAAATACTCAGCCTTAAGATGTCTGTTGAAGCCTTCTATGTAGTTGTTGGCTGCGCTTATGTGCATATTCATGCCGCGGAACCAGTTATAATTCTTCTGTATATATAACTGATGAAATTTTTGTAAGTAGGGACGATAGTTAATAAAGTTGTTCCACAGTCTAGAAAAGGCATCATAAGCGCTTTCAAATACTTCACTTGAAWATGTTTTTSTAATCCACCTTTTACATCAATGTTATGTTTTGAAACTTTTAGGTTGTGTTTTTAATTATATCCAATGTGTACCATTTGGAAACTGTTTTTATGATCAACAAAATCGTAGAGAATTATATTATTTGTCATATTGTTACGACTCTTCGAACGCGATTTAATATCTATTTAAAACAAACTTGTTTTCTAAATACAATTATTAAATTGTTTATATTTTAATGAATTTAGAGAAATCTTTAATCAGTAGTTCGTATTTATATTTGACAAAATACGAGAACCTTAATATTTTATTAATTTTCATTAATTTTATGGATTTACAACTTTTGGATACATTTGGTTTTCCTATAATTTAAAGGTGTTTACTCCATAGCCTATATTTACTAGCCCACGTTGTCGCACTTTCTTGATTGACGAATTCATTTGGCATATATTTATAGATTAAAATGGTTTGACAAATTTTAATTTGGATATGTCAGTTGAAACTTTCATTCAGTATTTAGCCTAACCTTTCTAAGGCGAGAGTTAATATATGTGAATTTCCATATACTTGGAGTTTTGTATTTTTGTTTATTTTTGTGTAACTTATGTTAAATAGGTTCATAAATTTATTATTGGTAGAAGTTATACAGTTGTTTGAGGTAGAAATAATAAATAAACAATAATTTTCGTGATTATATAGGAACAACGCCATAAACTTTTGATTGTTATTATATTATTAACTTTGGTACATGTTCTAGAAAATAATAAGTGGCAAAAATTGTGGCATATTTTATCGTTTATGGAGATATTTAAAGATTTCATTACAGTAAACTCTGAAGGTTTGGCCGGTTTTTTCCCCAAAATGCCTTGGACCGGCTGCGATTAGAGTGACTAAGACATCTAAATTCTCTTTATATATTTTGGTAACAAAAATCTCAATTTGTTGTTTCCCCAAGGGAGGACCCTTGGTTGTATCATCCATTCAGGAAAATCATATAAACCTATTGATAATGTCTATTTTCATCTATAAAAAACGAATGGTGAATTTTAAATACAAGTAAAACCACGGGGAAACGTTTTGACCACAGAGTTCGGTTAAAAAATGGGATAAACACAATTTTCAGGTATTTCAAAATTATTTTGTAATTTGACTAACACTAGAATGTTGCCCGCCTAAAGAACTTAATAAAACAATGTATTAGCGATTGATTTGGGGTAAATTCAATATTTCCACGATCCTGTATCACTTTCAGAGCCTCAGAAGCACTTAAACAGTAAAATATTTTTAATTAAATTGGGCCAAACCCCCTAAAAATCGGCTAAGAATGGAGCGACTAAGTCTTGAAATTGGCTAAACCTTCGTAGTTTACTGTACTTGTTAGATGAAAATATTGTAAAGGCAAAGACTAGTATCAAAATAATAAAGATTGTTAAAACAAGCCTTGAGAAAAGATTACTATCACAAACAATATTGATCGACACTTCTCGAATAGTCGCTTTTCTCACACCTTATTTATTCCATAAACTAAGCGAAGAAGAAGTTGTACAAGCCATTACAATGCTAAAAGAAAAGATAGAAAGTAAAATACCAATAAACAATAGTAGAGCTTCAGAACTTATCGAACAAGGAGGTAACCAAACAATAGAAGATGTTATGAACAATGCACAAAAAAAATAATGAATTATTTGATGGACAAGGAAACAATGGTGTTGTTTTAACACTGGAACAAGAGATTGAAAGTTATATAGGAATGCCAAAAAACAGAGAAAGGATAGCATTCTGGGTTACCAAACAAAGCAAGATTCCGTTGTTATATCAAATGATCATTAGACTGAACTCTATCTTCACATCAAACGGAAATATTGAACAAGTATTTAGTCAATGCAAAATTTTAACAGAAAACAGAAGAAATCGAACAAGTACTGAAATGGTGAAAAAAGATTGATTTTAAAATATAATAAGTAAATAAGAAAACTTTATTATAAGCATATTGTTTCTATTAACCCGAATTTATATTTTATTATTATCCGTCATACAGATTAAATGTTTAAAAGAAAAAAGTATGATTCACCATGTTTATATTATAAAATACCCCATTTACAATTGTAAAAATGTATCTAATTTATCATGCAACATATTTTTGTACACTATAACAGCGAAAATTAATTACCAGCCACAATAACATGAACGTTTTTTTTAATTGTATTAATATCAAATAAATAACTTTACAAACTGGCAATTTTGTTCGTTTTCCCCCAAAATTCTCGACGAAACTTGCAAAAATTTGAATATTCAACGAAACGTTTTTGCACTAATCACTAGATCACATATTTCAATCAATCGCATTCTAGACAATTCAATCTTAAAAAATTAATCATATGTTTATAAACCCATGATTATACTTCATCAAAAAAATTAATCATGATTATAACCGTACAAGTGATTAATCACGTATTTTAATAATCCCAAATAACGCATTCACTATAAAACGATACTCAATTAGTTCGTTTCGCGAATGCATGAATATTTTTTGATCAAATACAACACCCTCCAATTCAATCATCGCTACGTTTTAACGTTTTCGGCTAATCTTAATCACCAACGAATAATAGAAATCGTAGCGCCGGAAAACACTAATACCAACACAACGAATATTTTTCCAAAATACTTTTGAATGAGTATTCTAGATCTATCGCTTAGAAAGCTATAAAAAAAATTTCAGCAAAAAATGTGGGTTTAATTCATAAAATTTTGAGGTTGACTTTTTACATAAAAAAAAAAAAAATTTAAAAAAAAACTTTTTTGGAAAGTCAATTTTTTTAGTAATTTAGATACAATCTAATGCTATTAATAGTAAAAAGCGACTTTTAATGATAAATATTGAATTTTTTTAAAAAAAAATTTCCGATTTTTTTAATTTTTTTTTGATTTTTATGTAAAAAGTCAACCTCAAAATTTTACGAATTAAACCCACAATTTTTGCTGAAAATTTTTTTATAGCTTTCTAAGCGATAGATCTAGAATACTCATTCAAAAGTATTTTGGAAAAATATTCGTTGTGTTGATATCTCAAAAACAGGTGTTTTGAACCACAATTTTTAAATTTTAATAATAATGTGATTGAAACATTTTTGAAAATTTTTTATTATTTTTATTTGTAGATTTTTTGATAATACAACGATCAAAAAAATTTTGAAAAAATTAGTCCAAAAAAATTAATGTTTTTAGATGTTGACTTTTTTGAAATTTTCCAAGGGGGTTCCCTTGAAATTTTTCCCAAAAAAATTTTTTTTGAAAATCGTTGTTAGGCCATAAAAACACATTTTTGGTGAAATAATTTTTATGTACAAAAAAATCGGGGAGAATGAGTCAAATTAGGGGAGAATGAGTTTCAATCCTAAACAAGACAAAGACACATTTAGATTCGGGTTCACTACTAGAGAAGGATTGTCTAATTTCGAAAGAAATGGCAAAAAAGAAGTTTATTTGGACACAACCCATTCTACAAACCGTTATAAATTCTATATTACGGTTGGGTTGGTAGTAGACAATACACAGAAATCGTTCCCATTTGTATACGTCTTAAGCAACTCCGAACAGATGGAAGTCATAGCACCAGTTTTCCAACAATTTTACATTAGGCTTGTTAATATAGAACCTCCTAATTTCATCATAACAGACCTGGCTGCCAATTTAAGAAATGCAAGGTTCATGTCATTTCCTCAAAATACACGAAACATTTGGTGTTTCTTTCATTTCTTAAAAGCTATTAGAAATAAGATCGACAATACAATCAAAAATAAAGAAATTAAAATTAAAATGCATAATATGGTTGACACTTTTAAACACATGAGTACGAAAACTACATTTAACAATGCATATGAACAATTTCTTACATTCATTGACAACAACAACAACAAATCATTTTCAGAATATTTCCAACATTATTCTAAAAACTTAAATTTTTGGAATTTAACACAGCGTGAAGGTTGCCATTCAAACACGAATAATTACTGTGAATCCTTTTTCCGTGTTTTAAAGAACGTATATTTAAAGAAAAACGTCCGTTTAGACATTAAAAGTCTTGTTATGAAGGTACTCCAACAATCAAATGATATGGCTATTGAAGCCAAAAGGATGGACACAACTAGAGTTTATACAAGCTATAGAATAAGACAATCCAACAAAAACCGAGAAAAAGCCATGAACATCAAACCGGTATTAAAATTTGAAACTTCGGACAATAAACATTATACATGTGGACAGTACGAAATAACTTTGGCAGATACAGAGTGTAGATATGGTTGTCTTCCTATGTGCAAAGAAAGCTCAATTTGCCACCATCTTGCCGAATGTTCATGTTACGTTAATTTTTTAAGCGTGAAATTTGTATGCACATACACGCTTTATTTTTCACAAGAAAAGTAGAGATACAGAAACATAACGAAATATTCATTCCAATATAAATAAGGAATCGTAATGTTATAGGTAATAGCGTAAATATTCTGGATAAAAAATTAAAAATTGAAAATATTGAAGATGGCAGCCTAGAGAAAGAACTAGACACTTACCATTTAAAGGAACAGATCATAAAAGAATGTACTACTATATGCGCAGCCATTGACAACCTAAACAAAGATGAAGAGTTAATACCTATTCTAAAGGGCTGTGCTTCTATAAATCAAAATATCAGGATAAATAATGCCGAAAATCTTCTTAGTACATCTGAAATAACACATCATAGACGTCATGGGATTACACAGCGTATTTTGTAGGAAATAACTTTTTTTAATATATTACAAATCTACATTTATATGACCTCAATGTGTAGATCTCGATCTTGTAAATAACGCACTGGGTTCGGTTTTCGATTTAATTTAGTTTCCGTGCTTAATTTTTCCGATAAATTAGGCCTCCAGCTATAGAAACAGACTGAAAATGCCAATTGATGATTATTTTTCAAACATTTTAAAAAACAAACAAATCGTTAGGGTTAAAAGCGGCTGAAACCCGATATAAATCATTTTCGACCCATATAAACTTATTCTAAGAAAAAGTTATTTCCTATGAAATATGGAAAATCATGGGATTCCACAGCGTTACGTTAATAAATGCGTAATAACAAAGGACATGAACAATGAAAAGATAGATTTGAATAGATTAAAAACAACAAAAAGAGGAAGGAAAGGAAAATATCACAAGGTGCCTTATTGCCATTTTTGTTTTGCATACAACGACACAACTCAAAGTCCTGATTTGAACTGGTTAAGCTGCGATTCGTGTAACTTTTGGTTCCATGAGACATGTGCAACAGAACGAAAAGTTTATGTTAGGAACAATAAGTTTGAGTGTGGATGTTTGAATTGATAATTAATTAATCTATTCATTATATGGGCATTATTTTCAAAATTGTTAATTTAAGAATTAATTCAAATTAAATTTATTTATATTTTAAATTTTAGTCATTAATATTTTGACAACAATATATCAAAGTACATCATGTTATTTATCATATACCCTAATAATACACGGCTATTTTTAAACATCACACATCAATTAAGCAGTACTTTATTGCCTTTTCCCCTATCCATATTGCATAGAAGTTATACATTTCAATCAGTAAATCTATAAGTCATACTATTGTTTAACCTTGTTTTTATATGGTCTGGGTTTGGCTCCATGAATTATTCATATACCCATCATTGAAACAGTCTACATTGTTAATGAAATTCGCAACATGTTGTGCCAATTCCTTATAACCTTCCCTATTTAATGTAGAAGTACATATAAACGTGTGTATTGAGTGCTATTCAACAAAATGTCACAATGATCTAGAACAGTAAGAATTGTCTAGTAAGTAAAAGATAGCTTGTGCACAACCATCTTATTATAATTTGTCATGTATAAGGTGTGTAAAATTGGCAAACTATAAGTACGTGTCTGGCCAAACAGGTTGCGTTTCTATTGATTTTAAAACCTTGTAAATGACATCGTTTGTGTCAAATTCTATGGAGATATGCTCTGAAGTTTAAGAATAAGTTAACAAGGACATATATAGTTGTGAAATCTTCTGGTCTATGTTTTTGTTATAGTATCAGTTCGGTAGGCTATATTATCATTATTGTGGACCAATAAAAGAAAACAAGTCCAATAAGTGTAAAATCATAGTATACTACCTACTGTAATGGCATATTCCCGAAATATAGTTCTTTGAAACGTGAGCTACTATTTCGTGTATACAGTGACTTCGTCTTTGTTTTGAAATTTAATTTTTTAAAACTATTACGGCGGATTTTGAATTATACGAAAGTTGCATGTGTAAAATAATTAACACATGTTATCTAAACTTGCAATATTATAGACTGTGTTTGTATCTCCATTAAATATGTTATATCTGGTTTCATCATCTCACACATCATATTTTGCAGGAATTTTTTCATTTTTTTAGAAACCATTTTAAACCTTTGAAGACGGTGAGTTCACTCATCATATTCTTTTATATCATTATGCTAACGATTTTTAGATAAAAGTTGTTTATACTGTTTATTCTATTTTTTACTTTTAAAATTTGGTTTTAAAAACGAGAAGAGGTTTACACTCAACATACTTCCCTAATAGCTTTCTAAACTTATAAGTGCCTTTAAAAGACAACAATACATGTTACCAGATGAAGAAAACACACAATACCTCTCAGACTTCGTTAAAGCACTTCTTACTGATCCCACGGACGTTAGAGGATTTATGAATGATTAACAACTTGTCAATGACTAAATACTTTGATGTGAATCCCAGATGTCTCCATTGGTGTGTATATTTTGTACATCTCTATAATAGATGCGTGGATTAAGAAAGAATATCACTATGGAAATTTAAGCTAAAACTACTTGGATACACAAAGCATTTATATGAACATGTTTTCTGATGAATATGCCATTTTCACATGATTGTATGGTAATCAGGAAAACTTACGTTTGGAGGGTTTTATGTATTATATATCATGCAAAATAATATGATCAGGAAACTAATTGTATTACAATAGAATATTATATTGATATAAATAACTTTAATTATAATTATTTTAGAACGCATAGTAATCGCGATATAGATTTGTTTTAAAATTATTAAGAATAACCTAACATAACAATTATATTAATTGATACCATAATAAAATATAAACATTACGTTAATATTTTCCAATGCTGTTAACAACATAAATTCTTATCTCCTATGGCGGAAAATCCCGAATTTTTATAGCATTCTTCGTGTATAATATTGCCACAGTAATTCTCACAACATATAAAGCTTTCGTGGTCAAAGATGGCTTCCTTACACACAGAACATATTTTTGTAGCTTTTTTGCGCGGAATTTTCAAAAAAGGAGTCTGTTTACGCTGAGAACTTCCTACACGTTTACAAGAATTTAATTTACTTCCCAATTTGAGTACAGTGTTAGTTTTGATTTCTTTCAGCATATTTTCATCAAGTTTGTAATATCCTTTCCACTTTAACATTAAGTCGTAATTTATTTCAGAGTATCCTGTTTGTAGTAATTCAATAGTTTCCCTAAGCTTATTAACCAAACCCGGTAAACAGTTTTCATAAACCAATTTTTTCTCTGCATGCCTTTCTAATATCGCTTTTATCTTGTAATTTGCTGTGTTCTATTATGTCATGTGTGTTTTCCAGTAGAACTCCGGCACTTTTGTCTTCAACATAAATTTTTGGCGATTTCATTATTTTTGAGTTTTCCTTGGTTGTTTTAGAGTAGGTATCTGAATGAAGGGTTGATTTTAAAAGTCGCTGCACAATGCAAAAATGTATATGTTTGCAAATTTGTCGTCTTTGAAAATTTGCTTTGCATGTGCAGCGAAAACAATCAAAACAAAGTTTGCAATTCTTGCAAATAACGGGCATTCCTGAATCCTTACATAGTGACACACGTGTGACCTTTATATAACCCAGTTGTACTTCATTTTCCGTTTTTTTAATATCATAAGCTCGGGCATCTATTTTCAACGAAGCTTTGTGGTGTTTATTTGAACAATTAATTCGAAAACTATTTGTTTCGTGTTTCCCAATTATCGCTGTTTTAAATGTGATGGCTTGTGTATGCTTAGTAAATTCAAGAAGTTTCACGATCAAAAAGTCTAACCTTGCATTAGTCCTAGAATTAAGATATTGGGATTTGAACTTGCCGTGAAATGATTCTACAAAGCAAGTCGTGTTTGCATAGCACTCCTTCCTATAACAGAGTCCCCAATGTTCATATTTCTTATAATAATACGAGTAGAAGTAATCATTAGGGCTCCCAGAAATTGCTTTTATATTTATATAGGAAATTGCCCTAAAAACATGCATTCTTTGCGCCAAATTGCCCCTAAAACGATGAAAATCCATTCATTTTATTATAAAATTGGGAAAATTCCTTCCCAAAATAACCTAAAATGACAAAATAATTCTGATTATGTATTAATAATGATATTATATAACTATTAATGATAAATATGGTGAATTTAATTTTTTATTTTTTAGTCAAAAATTTTTATTTGAATTTTGCCAGATTAACAACTCAAATAATTCCATTTATTACGCCTAACTGCTTTTATTTTAGTCAATTTACCTAATAATTGCCCAAAATTGCTTTATTGCCTTTTATTGCTTTTAAATATCGACACCAGAGGCTCTACGGGGTCTGAAAATCGTTCTAGAGCGTTAAAATGATATAATAATAATCATATGCAATTTTGAAAAAATTGCTTTTTGGGAGCCCTAGTGATTATGAAAGAAAGAGTATGTGACTTTAATGCGTTTGTCTTTATAATTATCTACACGAATAAATGACTTGCAGTTGTGTTGGGGATCATCGTACAATTTACAACGATAAACTGCAACAAAGGCATTCTCATTATGTGTTGTATAGACAGGGTTGGTTTTAGTCCGCGGATAAAACGTTTTGTCCGGGACACGGTTTTAACCTGGTTAAAACCGGATTAAACTGGTTTAAACCGTCTGAAAAATCACAAAACTTGATTTTGAAAAATATTCGACATTTTCCAATTTTCATATTCAATCAAACAATAAAGCGTAATGTCAGGAAATAAGAAACAGAATTTTTATTGAATTATAGAAAATCATCTAAATCTAAACCATAAAATGTAAAATCAAAATTTAACAAAAACCCGATAAACTCGCGCCAAAATTTTTCTGAAAATTTTCCCTACCAAATAAGGGGTTTTATCCGGACAAAACGTCCTAAACGTTTTGACCGGGGCGGATTTTACCAGTTTTAACCATTCGGATTAAACCGGGCGGTTTAATCCGACCAACCCTGTGTATAGATCATATTCATTGTTTGATCATTGTTCTGTGATTTGTCAAAAAGAAAAGAGTTTAAGCTTTTTAAACTGTAGAAATATTTTGTTTCTTCTTTGACGGCTTGGTTGTCATAGGTTTTAATTCTTTTCAAGATTTGGGGTGTTTTAGTATGGTTCATTTGTATCTTCTTTAATATATCTTTTAGCTTATTTTGTAAAACTTTACCAATTTTACATGACAAACACCACTTTACACGTGGGCATGTCCCTAGCCGATAAAATGTGTCATCGGAATTAAAACAACATAAGTACACCCGATTAGTTTTCTTGGTTTGGTTGTTGGTAAGTGATATGGTGTGAGAACTTCTTATGGTGTATTCGGAGTTTTGACTTCTGTTGTTATCTGAAGTAAGTGTATATGAAGTATGGTCTTTATCCTGTATGTCGGGACCGGCTCGAATGTCGGTTTTAGGATGCCTGATCTCTGGTTTCATGAATAAAGTGGATGGTATTTAGAGAAATTTAATTTTTTAAAACTATTACAGCGGATTTTGAATTATACGAAAGTTGCATGTGTAAAATAATTAACACATGTTATCTAAACTTGCAATGTTATAGACTGTGTTTGTATCTCCATTAAATATGTTATATCTGGTTTCATCATCTCAATCCTACAAAATATAACAGATAACTCAATAAATGGGTTTTAGGTTAAAATGAAACTTTAAATAACGATATAATGTGTTAAATAGTGAAAATAGCCCTAAATAAAAAAATTATAATCTTGGAATATTATTTCACTCTTTAAGTTTTATACATAAATCAATTTGAAGGATATATCAACCAGTCTTTTGAATACTCGTTGGGTAGACAGATCAACTTTTATCTTTTTGTGTTTACAGTAAACATTGATGGATTGGTCGTTTTGTAGCTTTAGTCGCTCTAAGTTTGGTCGGTTTTTATGGGTTATTGACAAGTTCAAATAAAAATATTTCCTTGAATATCACATAATTTGTTTCAAAAAGTAAATATGAATTTTAAAACATTGAAATACCATCCTATATATTGATAACAATGTGTTTTATTATGTACTGACTGTGACCAAAATTTAAATTTGACCAAAATGCAAAATTTCCAACCTCATTAAAATCGAAAATAAAAACTTACAAACGTGATATTAACATATAATAAACAAACCTGTTGAATTTTATTTGTATTGACCTCGCTCCTGGTCGTAAACAAAAACTTTAGTTTTGAAAATTTAACTTTTGAAAAAATGGAAATTCCCGATATAAACCTCCAGGGAGTAACACTTGTGCTATATTGATCTGGGATGCGTAAAGGGATTTCCAACATTGTCCTTATTACTTAGGAGCCTGGGCAACTCCTATTTTCTTTAAAACTCACTATTCCCGCCTAGGAGAAGCGGAAGACGCCGCTGTAAGGCCAGCCGACTGCCCCTGTAAACTAGGAACACAGCGGCAGATATACAAAGCACAAAGAAGGGCTGACAAGCATTCTATTGGCGTTCAAACAAATAAAAACTAAAAAATAAAAGTAAATATTTTAAAAAAGTTGTAAATCTATACAGAACTACGTCATTTTTTTGTAAAATGTGTATTAATAGTGTATTCAACGATTATGATGTTTAGATTGGTTTTAAATGCTTTATACTCTATAAAATTGAAATTAAAAATTTTTAACATGTACAAAAAAATAAATTTTTAAAAAAAAAACAAAAATTTCTCCATATTATAAAGAAGTGTAAATTGAAAATTATTTTATTTTTAAAAATTAAATATATTCAAATTTTTATATTTTCAAAAAACCCTTTAAAAAAAATTATTTTTTTAAAGAACCTACTAACAGCACGATTTTTTTCTTTAAAATTTGTTGATAATAA
>JASNJN010000576.1:0-14292 GCA_030180075.1 Mikrocytos mackini | reverse complement strand
AGTGTTATTAAACATTTCTAGGAATTTAATATTCTAGTTATTTGTCACATTCACTCCTCTAGAATTTCAAAAATTAATACCAGTTTTATTCATTAAACCATATTTCGTCAATTATTGTAATCGAATATTGTCGTCGATTACCGGTATATGGTAATATTATCGGAATCAGATTTYAATTGAAWTATTTTCTGTAATTCRTARTWTKTTAAGTAAATTAATGTGTTGTAATTAGGTTTTGATTTACTTTTCACTTTATATTTTCCTACTATTTCTAGATAATAAATGATGTATTTGGAGGTTGAAATGCCTCAAAATGAAGTGTAACTAAAGAATATGCCCATTCCTCAATATATAAAATGTAATATAATTAATTTCAATTATTCATATATCGCCTAAAGTTTTTATTCGTTATTTAATGCATKGATTGTGATTTTGAAGATAAACCTCTTTTATAAGAAATTATACAAAAAACTTTACTTATGATATCATTCCAATTGGGAGAATATATTGTGATTAGTCTCGATGTATATACTTTTAAATGATTTTATACCAATCTATAATTGTTAAATTTGTACTCATACTTGCATAAAGTTTAAGATATTATGTAATACTTCACATACAAATAGAATTTGACGTTTTGTCGTTTCTTCGATGAATTATTTCCATTTATATTTCTTAGTTTATCTGCTTTGGTTATTATAATTTTACAATACTATTTATTTCTTAAGAAAACTTAAATTTTCCATGATTTTAAATTTAGTTTAATATTTTGATCAAACTATGTTTGATAATTTTATTTTAGCAAGTATATAATACATATTCTTAATACTGTTTATATTTAAATCCAAATAAAAAGCCACGTATATTTTAAATATGATGTTAATAAATTAAAAGGTTCGTAATCTTTGGTTTATAGTAGCATCTATTAGTATACTGAAATGGAGAATTTATATTTCTTTGATATTCTTGGATTGTTAAACAAAATATCCGGCAAATCAAAGAATAATTAAATACCCGATAATACCGGTATTAGATTGTAAGAGACGATACCGGTCTCATTTTTCAAAGTCGATAATTGGAAACTCTACTTCTGTTGTTTTCTGAAGTAAATGTATATGAAGAGAGTCGGTTTTTTGGGCTATAATTATTTGGGCTAGAAAATTCTAGGACAGTCACTTTTTGGGCTAGAAAATTACAGCTCAGTCCTCAAAATACTTTATATAATTTTTAATTATAAAAGTGTCCATTCAACATGTATATAAAGTTATGCAAAAATTTTTAAATAAATATCCTTGTAATTTCTCGTCGCGTTATCAAATATTTTATAACATCTAGTAAAATATGATAAACAAATACTATAATATTAACAAATAAACCTTAATTTTATATTCTGCGCTGTGAATTTTGTAGCACAAGGTTAGGTATCCTGGAATTTTCCAGCCCAAAATTGATGTCCTATGTTTTTATAGCCCCAACATTACAGGATTTTACTAAAAAATTTCGTAAGATTTTTTGAGGCCAAAATTATGTCCCTTGCCCATGGGCTAGCCCAAATAATTACAGCCCAAAATTCATCGATACTCGTATATGAAGTAGGGTCTTTACTCTGTATATCGGAATCGGCTCGAATATTGGTTTAGGATGTCTGATCTCTGGTTTCATGAATAGAATGTATGGTATTTAGCAGTGATGTTCGCAAAGGCATAAAAGCATAATTTGGTCATTTTCAAAAAAGCTATTTTGGCCAAAATAGGCCATAAAAACGGGACATAATGGACATATTTTAAAAAGTAAAAATGGCAAATTTTGAGCAAAAAGCAAAAATTTGGAAAAAAATTTTTTCAATAAAAATGTGTTTTTGATCTCATAGAAACCTTGTGCCCAATTTTCGAAATTGTTTTTCATGTTCAATAAAACAAAAAAATCAGAGCATAATCTTGGGCATAAATCCTTGTCCAAAATTATGCCCTCGATGCCGCCGGCCAAAAATGGGCAAAATCCGGGATTTTGTAGCTTTTTTGATTTTTGACGACATATTATCGCGACATAAAGCATAAATTTAGGTATAATCCGGTTTATCGCGATAACACTGTAGCTTTACGTGATTATCGCGATAAAAGCATATTATGCCTTTTGAAAAAGGCTATTTTAAAAAGCTATTATGCTCTTGCGAACATCACTGTTCTTTAGTGAGTTGTTCTGAGTCTGAAGAGAAAGCAAAGACTTAGAGATTTGGTCGAATCTTTCTTTGTCGTAAAGTTCTTCGAGTTGGAAGATGTAAGTATCGTTTGAATGGTGTTGTAATGTGAGTTGGTCCCGTATGAGCGAGGTAATTGTGTTTGAAATTTTATTTGGATTAGATGTAATTTGTGTCTAAATATAATTAAATTTGTATCGAAAAATGATCAAATATGTGTTTTAAAATAATTAATTTTGTGTCTAGAAATAATGTGATTTGTATAGGAAAATGATAAAATTTGTGTTGAAAAATGTTTTTTGGAACGTTGAGTCTCCGTGCACTAAAATTTTGTCCATATAATTTGTTCCATAAACTATATTGGTATTATATTAACATTAGAACTATACATCTGTTGATTATTTCACGTGAAAGATTCCTTTTTAAAAGATAAAGCCATTTTTTGTAAATTTTATATATTGTTTCTTTTTGTGAAACTATGTGCCCTGACTTTATCATGGTGTCCATAAACAGGTCGGGCAAAATAATCGGCATGTTTAGTGTTTGATAAGGTAGGACAGTGTTTAAAAGTTTTAAATTTTAAAGTTCAAAAAATTAAGAACAAGGAAAGACAAGCTCTTACTAATCATCACAACGGCTACTCATCATTACCATTCTTATTACATGCCCATTAGAAGGCAACTAGAATTGTACTTACATCCAACCCGATGATGACTTCTCGTAAACATATGAAATCTTATAACCTTGAATATGAACCAAGGATCCAACTAAGCAGAGATCATAAAAAGTCCTCAATTCGGTGCACAAAGAGTCATGTTACTATGTTTCTATAACAAACAACACCCCCAGTGTTAGAATCTAAATCAGAACATTGCAATTCCATAGCGTCTAATCTTATCCCTACTCGACCAGATACGGTTTGGTTTATAAGAAGTGAATTAGGACACTACAGGCATTACAAACGGAAGATTATTAACAACCCAAATGCAATATTAGTTGCTTTAAATGCAAACACAATTCATAGACTTATTCTTAAATGACACTTCGATTTTGTGTACAAATAACAAACGGATTAAATAAAATAGTTGTTGGACCTTTATTACATAATTTCAAATAAATATAAGTGAAAATTAAGTGCCCTGAAAACAGATACCGAGTTATAATATTCAATAATTAGATATCTTTTAAGCATTTGCATTTACATAAGTATTGTTTGTGCGATTGGATATGTTAAATTGAATTAATATATAAAATAAAAATGGGAATGTAATGCCATGATTGTTGGAGTTGTAATAAGTAACAATATTATAGACGCTTATATATAACCTATATATTAAATCTAATCAATATTTAAATAATATATGAACTAATTAATAAGTAATTATTTTTCTTATTGGCGCTTTCTTTTTAATAATCCAATTACTGTTCTAGAAGCCCCAGGAGGACGTCCCTTTGTCTTCTTTGTTAGAATTGTTGTATTCTCTGGTAAAGAAGAAACTGTAGTAAGATTAGAGCATGTGTTCTCGAAACTTATATTTGTTGTGGTAGCATCCCCAACACCACGATCTTGATGACAAGTATTATAGGAATCTGTAGGAACTTTTTGGATTTCAACAGTGTTTTGCAACTTATCGTACGCAGAGATGGTTTCGCGTGATATGGTTTGTAAGTTTTCATTTTGAACCAAGTATTTGCGATTGTCTTCCGAAACTTTATTCAAACCATTTAAAATTACTTGGCCTACGGTAATCTGGGACGAAGAATAATCTACGTCTAATGTCAATAAACATTTGTTAAGTATATCTTTCGTTTTATTATCGTTATCTCCAATTACTAATGTGTCTATTCCTTCCATTAGTTTGTTATATAGCTCAAATAGGCCACCCGATTTTGTTACAACTAATCCGTTTATTCTGTCAGTTATATTTCTCAGTTGTTTGAATTTTTGATTTTTTGTTTTGGGCTTATCTTTTTTTATTTTGATAAATTCGGTCTTCTTCAAGTCAGTCAAAGATTCTTTGGCGAGTATTGGCAACTTAAATATAGAATCTATTTCTGCCACGAAATTTAATAAATACTCCCTAATATGATATTTATGATATAATTGGCCTAGGTTTTTGTAGTCATTGTGATACATAATATGTGAACATACTATTCCGCTTCTTTGTGTGAATCCACAACTACATGCATCTTTTGTTGTTAAGTATTTCTCTAAAGTAGGGTTTCCGATACTCGAAACCCGGGTTCTGGCAGACATGAAATATTATTTTGAAACATGATTGAGTTAATTTATAAACATATAAAAGGGTATGTGTATTAGTTATGCGTGTATCTCCTTCGTTTTATTTTTGTATCATAAATTGTTTTAAAAATTTAAATTTTTATGGTAAGTGCCATTTGGGATTTTTTCTCTAAATCCGAAACTTCAGACACTGTAGAATGCAACACTTGCTTTCTACACATGTCAAAGACTGTAGGTTCCACTTCTGCAAAGATCCGTCACCTGAAACACCTTTCATCCAGAAAAGCACAAACAGTTTGCCTCTAAGACGCTTGTCAGGACCAAGACACAACAACAGCCGATATTGGACCAGTATGCCACCCAAAGTACTTCATTACAGAAGGATATAGTTAAGCTGCTGGTTTAAGATAACTTGTCGATACATAGACTATTGAAAAGAAAGGTGATCGAACACTTATTAACAAAAAGTATACAAACCTACAAAGGAATAGAGACTTGCTTGATGAACTAATCACAGGCGAACACAAAATCCAAAAGGAAATGGGGAGAAAACACTAACACAGCACAAGCTAATAGCACTAGCTAACAAAAAAAATTTGATATCTCCTCTAAAGAAATATAAAAAGTATGAGCTTATGGAAATCAATACAGCCGTTGCCATTCTTAAACATCGTGACGAAGTTACTGCACGTAAAATGTATACATATATAAAACGCCCCGAGGGATATGATGTACGCAAAGTATATAAAAATACCGAGTTGTTGGAAGACAAAGAAGAAACAACTACACCAAGCATTCCTGAAAAAAAGACCAAAAAGGATCCAACATTAACCGAATCAATAGAAACCACAAATAATGACAGTAAACAGAAGTTATTCATTTCAAACATGATTCCTTCATCAAAGTTTGCAGAAAGAACCGAAGATTTAACTAACAGAAATTGGAGCATTTGGATAGAAGAATTTAACGATTTAATTGTTTCTAGCGGACTTATTGATGCATCACAAGAAAGACAAATAGCAACATTAAAATCATTATTAGGAACTGAAGGTAGAAGGGTATTAAAAGAACAAGAAGAAGATCAAAGTACTGTTAAAAACATCAAACAATTGATGTCAAGGATATTAACAATTACACATACCAGAACTTATAACCATTGTGAATTTTTAAGCTACAGACAATTAGAATATCAATCTGTACAAGAGTTTTCCATTGAGTTGCAAAAACGACGAGAGAACTGTTCTTTCGAATCGGCAAAATCGATTATATTACAGGACGTCTTTATAAACAACCTTTACAATACGAACATAAGGAATGCTTTAATAGCAAATCCACAAAAAGATTTTAATTCTGCTTTGGAACAAGTCATAATAATGGAAGAAATGAACAGAAAAGAATTAGATAAAAAAGAAAACGATTTACGAATTGATTCCAACAGACAATCCGCGGAAAATGCCCTAGATGCAACATATACCACTCTCCAAGAGGATATTGTCCTGCATTCAGACACATATGTGCATTATGTGATGGCCGTCGGCATTTCGAATCTGTTTGCAAAAAGCGTGGACAACCACGAAATAATAACTGGGGCAGACCATGGAGATAATAATAAAAGAAAGAAGTACAACTTTAAACAAGGGATTGAACTGAAGTATATACTTAGTTCAAGAAGTATTTAAAAGAAATTTAATTACTAAGTCATCTTAGAAACAAAAACTACAATATGTTTAAAGGAATAACGAATGATACAAATATGTTATGACAGATTTAATTGCAATGGGAGTTTGAAGGTTAATTGGATTAGATAGGAAATAAATAATTAATAACATATGATATTTACAATATTAAATGATAATTATATAGAATAAAATATAAATTTTAAGGAAAATTTGTATGGATTTGATTATAACAATTTTAATAATTTTTAAAAACATAATATAATAATTTTAAATTATAATATGGTTATAATTAATTTATTTTTTCATATACATACCAAAATTCGTGATAAATTCGAATAGTTACAGAAAATAAGTTATTAAACAAATATATATTAAAATAAATTATTTATAAACCAACAAACAAATGTTAAATGTTTTAAAAAAGATTTTCCATAGCGAAAACGGTAGTGCTGAGAGCCCGAATGTTCAGGGTAACAGCGAAACGCCGTGTGATAAACCTAAACAAGGTACCGATATGGACTCACCAGAAGTCTGTGGGCCCCTGCAGGCGGAAACATCTGAAGAGGTACGCCGGGGGAACGAGCCCAAACGTGACATGGGAAGCACTAGAAACGTGGAGGAGGAACCTTCCCGAACCCAATATGAACACGGAATTAGATCTCAAGGTAACCGAGACCGCAAAGAGAAAATGATAACGGAGCAAAGGAACATCCCGACCAAAGCTGCCACTTTGGCCGGCCAGGAAGTGAATGAGCGAAATAGAGGCTCCAAACTAGGAGGGCCAGCACCAGCCAAGAATATGGAACAATTAAAGATAACCCGGTGGGTAACGAAGCCGGAGGGCCAGAAAGCGGAAGGGCAACCCAAAACATTGAAAGGGAACCCCGCGCATGAAAGGTCACGCCCTGGAAGATCACAACCCATAAGTGACCAAAAAAACGAAAAAGTTATTTTAAGAAATAAAATTTCAAAAAAACTGTCGACATGCCACCAAGAAAAACAAAGACCACTAAGACCACGAAACCAGTACGAATCATGACAAGAGCGGAAAAGGAAGCACAGAAGCTGCTTAGAGAATCAGAGGTCGAATTAGGCCTCCGGAAGCGAACACCAAAAGATGGTGGGGACCAAAGGAGTGTGATGAAGGATAAAGAAATAAAGAAAACAGTACCAGAAACGAAAGAGATGTCAACACAAGAGAAACTGAAAAGGAAGGTGCGCGCGGGGAAGAAGGAAACCGATGAGACCTCGCTTGAAGAGGTCCAACCTATGGTTCCTGAACCTGAGCAAGCTACCAAGAAAGTGAAGCTCGCTGCAGAAGCGCCGGAGCCCAATGTCGAACTTGACAACGAAGAAAAAGGGAAGGGCCTGATCAAAGAGGCAGAGAGCTCAGAGAGCGAGAAGAAAAAAGAAAATACTGCTGTAAAGGAAAACAGCGAACAGACCCCAAGTATAAAAGAACACATAGAGATGCAGAAGCTGAAGGTTGCTAACTACAATATGAACCAGGAGAGAATCCGACAAGCAAGGTTCAGCGAGCAAAGAGTAAGGGAGTTCTTCAAGGCCAATAAAGAGGTCTGGACAGACTCCCTAAGACTCAGGCGAGCAGACGTAGCCAAGTTTGTTCAGGATAGAATGAATGAAAAGAAACAAGTAGTTAGCAGCATTTCGGCTATCGAGAGGACACTGGAAATGTTAGAGTACCGAAATGCAGAGTACCCCTTTGGAATCCACGAGTGTATTGACGATTTGGTGATAAATGGCATCCCACCGTTTCTGGTAAGACTGGTAGTAGGACTGTTACCCTTTGAGAGAAAACCCTCGAGTGCAGCCGGACGCATTGGAATACTATGGTACTTAACGACCTGGTACAGACAATGCCGCATGAATAGAACCGGTGACCTGTCAGCGAGATACATTAGAGTCCCGCTGTACATTATCCGGGAGTGGATGACGGAAATCAAATACCACCGCAAGTGTGACTCTCTTATGAAGACCGTTAAGCCTTCACTATACAAGAGAAGTTGGGTCCCCATACACGAAAACATGCGAGAGCCCGACGCTGTCCAAATAATTGAGATAGGAGCAAAGTTGACTGACCCCACCCCCATTTCCATCCCCAAGACAATTTGAAGAAAAGAAGATTGAGCCCATTAGGACTGTGGCTCCGAGCATAACAAACCCGAACGACAAAGATGTTTCACTGAAAGATTTATACCTCAATACAGTAGGTAAGGAAGAGAAAAGTGGCAATGAGAGTAGACCGGCATGGCTACCGACAAATGAAGAAAAAATACAAGTATTTAGTTCAAAAGAAACTGAGAGTAGAGATATCGCAGCTGCGTACAAAAACTGGACAATTCCAGATCGAAATCCGACAGGACCTAAAAAGGATGTAAGAGATCCTCAACTGGGTCGTAGGACAGATCAAGAAGATGCCAGGGAACGGCATGTGAATGGGAAAGAAGGCCTCGGAAAAGGAGGCAGAATAAATAAATACCTTATTAAAGATGAACAATTGCTTGCAATCTCATTTGAAAAGGTGGTTCCCACAACAAGACCGTTCCATAGCAGCGAACCCAAACATATAAACCAACAGAATAAAACCAAAGCTTTCAAAATAACAAACCAACTACGGAAGTCACAGAATATTTTACAGAAGAGGAAGAGTTTGACCAATCACAATCAAAGGATAGTAACCCACGAGGAGCCAATACAGGCTCCCACAGGGGAAGAGAAGGTTGGTCAAACAGTGAGAACAAAGAAAAAGAAAACAAAGAAAAGGAAAACAAAAGGAAGAGAAATGATAAGGAAAACAATAAGGTGCTAGAAGACGATGTCGAAATAAAAATAGAAAAGAACGAAACTGAAGGAGAGAGAGGCAGTGATGACGGAGGAGAGTCGGACTCCAGTGAGTACTCTTATGGAGAACCAGAAGAGGACGAAGGCGAAGGTGAGTCCCCAGACCAAGAGGACTCAGAATACCTTTGGCAACAAGTCCTGGCTCTGATTGCTCACGAAAAGAAATACCCGAACCCCGTTAGACAGTTGCCCAAATCCAGAAAGATTATACCGAAAGAAGAGTTAAGAACCCTAAGGAAAGTACTTGCTTGGAAAAAAGATGTGATCACTTTAACGGAGCTTAGTGCGGCATTCTACCTGACGTACTCTGGAGAGTTTCCGTCAAGGAAACCATACCACAGAGGACCGCAGAGTAGAGACGAACTTAAGAAAGCTCTTAGCCAACTACATGCGTTCAAGGAAGGGAGACTAAACCCTGAGAAGAACGAGCAAGTAGCTAAGCAGCACAGACTAAGAGGGAAGCACGATGCGAAGTTAAAGATCTCTAAGCTAAACGGGATCAATAGGATGTTGACCAAACAAGATAACCTGAAAAGGTGGAAGGCCTCTATTAAGAAACAGAATCTCGATACAGAGAGGTTCGGTAAGTTTCCGGGGGCTAAAGCCGAATCCCTTAAATACGTCAAAATCCCTGAAAACCAATCACACCTGACATTCTGGAAGGGAATTTGGAAAGAAGACAACTACTACGATGAGCGATCCATGGAGTTGGCACTAGAAAACAATGGCTTCAAGAGAATAGAAGGGACCGCTCATAACAAGCCCATAAAGCAAAAGGAAATCTATTACGCAATTCAAACGACCAGCCCTTGGAAGGCCCCAGGACCAGACGGGGTCCACGGCTATTTGGTCAAGAAGTTGCAAGGTACATTGATCTCCATTTTAGCGAGGCTGTACAACGAGCTATGGAATGGGAAAAGGAAACCACCCATGTGGTTCACAGCTGGCAGGACCATATTGTTCCACAAGAACAACGACGCCGTCGAAAATCCTACCAACTACAGACCCATTACTATGTTAAACACTCTATACAAAGTCTACACCTCTGTCTTGCAACGAAGAATACTAGAGTCAGCAATGCGCTCCCTTAACTGGGATTTTGACCAAATAGCATCGTTCACAAAAAGACGGGGGTGTCTCGATGCACACGTTATTAGCGAAAACATCGTACAGACTTTTAAAAGAGTCTTTAACAGGTCCCTCAACATCTCATTTATTGACTTTTGCAAGGCCTACGATTCCGTAGGTCACAAAGCACTGAAAGCAATACTGAGACATCTCTTTGGTCATGGGAGCCCAGCCACACAGAGGTTACTGAACGCTTTGACAAGTCTCATGGGAACGTGGCATACGTACGTAGTAAATCTAGGGGAAACACCGAAGAAGATTAATATCACCAAAGGCATCTTTCAAGGCGACAAGATGTCACCTACCCTTTTCTGTCTAACTCTCTCATTATTCAAGGTTAAGGTACCTGGCGGATATGAACCCGAGGATAGTGCAAATTGGAGCGCTAAGATATGCTACATGGATGATATAAAAATCTTCGGTGGGTCAATTGGCGCACTCGAAAGAGAAGTGGGAAACATTAAAAGGTTAGGAGAATTGTTAGGTCTACAAATTAACAGGCAGAAAAGTGCCGTGATCACCGAAGAGCCGAGAGAACGCTTAGCGTTCACCCAACATCTAAAAGATTTTCCTCTAATGTCCAACAAGAGTACTATACAACATAAGTACTTAGGATTTAAGCAAGTTTGGGTCAACACGAAGACTGCTAAGGAAGATATGAAGAAAGAAGCACAAAGAAGGATACGGAAGATCTGTGGGTCGGGCCTAACCATTGTAAACTGCGGGAAGCAGCTGCAAGTCAGTGTAGCGCCTCTCGTAGGATGGGTAGCCCAAACAATAACATGGTCCCCCGCAGAACTCGAAACCCTCAATCGATTCGTCAGGATCTGCCTCAAAAAGAACGGGGTCCTTCCATGGAGGATCACGAACGGAAGGCTATACACCAATCCGAGACAAGGAGGGTTCGGGATCCCGAACTTCTGTGAAACTTACTACATAGCGATTTGTAGCGCCATAAGGTATATGGAGGAACAGAGGGAAAGCATAGGCGGAGAAGGCATCGAGGTATTAGATGCAGTGAAATCTCCCATTGTGATGGCCCATAACCAAGAAGACATCAGAAGGATTATAATTGAACTAGCACCGGTCAAACAGAAACTTATATTAGGAAGACTTCAAGATAGTAGAAGGAGATTCCAATTTGAAGGGAAAGAAGATTGGACGTCCGAGACTGAAAGTGAAGAAAAGAAATGCATTAAGCAAGCATTCCAGAAGTCCTATTTAGACAAATGGAACAATGCTAAACTGTATTCTGGCTTCAACCGGGCGAGAAAGGAAGCAGTCAACTGCTGCTCACAAAGCCATCTATGGCTAAAGAAGCCCGGGCTGTCGAGAGGCGACGTCAAATCTATCCTACTCTTACAAGACGGAATAGGAAAGCATAAAAGTTGGTTGAAAGTTATAGGGAAGGAGGAATCAAACATCTGTAGAAGATGTAACGCCGCCCCGGAGACTGTCGGCCATGTGCTAGGTGGTTGCAACGCAATCCCATTTTCTCTGCTAAAGGGCCGACATGACACGGTGGTACTGATGATAGCCAATGAGGTTATCGAGGCAAAGAAACTAGGACAAAAGCTGTCACTAAGCGACGCTGGAAAAAAGTGCGCTAGGAGCAGCGAGAAGTTCGATATCGTCTTAGATCAGAGGGTTGCGATCTATGACGGAAAAGAAAAGACAACCCAGATGCCGGACATTATATGTTACGATCACGAAAAACGCAAGATAACTGTGTTGGAAGTCGGGATCTCGGCAGAGGATCTCATTGAGTGCAAGGAGATCGAGAAGTCAGAGAAATACAAGAAGCTTGGAGACAGGCTCAAAAGACAACATGAGGGGTATCGGGTCAAGACACTTGCCTTAGTCGTAGGCCAACTCGAGGTGATATCTCAAAAGTCAATGCAGAACTTAAACAGGTTCCGAAGATAGGTATTACCAAAACAAAAGATGCATTCATCGTACCAGAAAGGAATACAGATCGCCAAATTACTTAGGGTCAATCTGAAGGGATCTCTCAACATATACCGGTGGTTCGTCTCAGGTAACCCCACTCCACCATTTGAAAAACGGGGATTACCTTCGCTGAATTACATCAGGAAGTTGAATGAAGGAGGAAGAAGAACAAACTTCTTCAAGGAAAGTGGCAGACAGTAAGGAATAGAGGAATCAGGGCGTGACAAGGACGGAGCGTCCTGAGAGTGTAGCAGGTTTGTAGCAGGTTTGTAGCAGGGTTGTAGCAGGGTAGTTGGGTAGCTGGGTAGTTGGGTAGCAGGAGGAGAGTGACGGCTGGTGCGGCCACAGAGAAGAGAATAGGAGAGTCCCGGTGGCAGCCGGGTGAGAATGCGGTCTCGGTTACATAATGACCGAGTTATTTAATTAAATAACCATTATGTCAAATTAAAAAAAAACGATATTAAATAACTATTAATGATTAATACGGCGAATTTAATTTTTGATTTTTTTTTCAAAATTTTTAATTTGAATTTTGCCAGATTAACAACTCAAATAATTCTATTTATTACGCCAAACTGCTCTTATTTTAGTCAATTTACTTAAAAATTGCCCAAAATTGCTTTATTGCCTTTTATTGCTTTTAAAAAACGCTACCAGTGGCCCTATGGGACCTGAAAATCGTTCTAGAGTGTTAAAATGACGTAGTAATGATTAGGGCAACCAAAATTATTACTTTAGATTTATCGATTTTAACCATGTTTTTAAAACTTTTTTAACCCGCATTTTTAAAAATTTTAACCTCTTTTTAACAAGGATTTTAAAGTCAAAAATCCAATATAATTTATATAAAATACATATTTTAACATTTATGAAAAATAATAATTTATTTAATATATCAATTCATCAGATCCCTGTCATTTCCCACATTTTTATTATAATATAACATGAAATACAATTCTATATTTTCCGGTTTAAAGTTTCTATCCGTCCTCATTAAAGTTTTAAGCATAGAAAAAGATCTTTCTACATCCGCGCTTGTTGGTTGGCATCTCAATAGAAGAGAATATTCATACGGGGAAATTATATCTTTGGATTTTTCAATAATTTTCATTATATTGTTTTTTCTAATTCTTTTAATAAGATATTGTTTAACTCCAGCTTCGTCACTAGGGAAATTTAAGCTCATCATCAAATTATAGCCCTGTTCAATCGTTGAATTCCTGTGTTCTAACTTTGTAATCATTGGGACCAAACGAGCATAATTTTCTTGAATGGTAATTAAATCAGTGATCAAATTAACGTCAGAAATGGCGGATTTTGCATTGTTTACAATAACACCATCACCTTCTATACTGTTTACAATTTCGCGAACCCGATCTAGATGTAAATAGTAATACTCAACAGCACTTATCCAATTCCACCATCGCGTAATAATGGGAGTTGGTGGTAGTCCTATATCATCAAAAAGAGTCGCATTTGTTCGATTCTTAACTGTTAACATTTTGATTGATGCTATCAGAAAATCCACATTTTTAAAATGAGTTTTTACCTTTAGGCACGCGTTGTGCAGTAAATGTGCAAGACATGTGATGTGTATTAGCTTTTTTTATAGAATTGTTAATATTTTCATGGCACATTCGAAGTAGGAAGCTGCGTCAGTTATGAATAGCAAAAAATTCGTCTTTTCGATCCTATATTTCTTTATAACGTCGTCTATTAAATTTACAACCCCATTGCTATTTAAACTCTGATCTAACACTTTACAATAGCACATATATACTACAGATGGGTTAGATAATTCTCCAATAAGTACTGAAAAGATTTTTAACTTTCTAATTTGGGATTCGTCAGCAATCATAAAGACTTTCTTGTTAGCGATTTTTTCTGTTAATCTAGCTATGAATTGGCCAGATAGTTTAAATTAGTGATGGTACAAAATTGACAAAGTTGACACATTGACAAAATTGTCATGACACACCGTGACAATTTTGTCAAAAACGAGAATTTTACACAATTTGACACAATTTTCAAATTTGGAAATTTTAGGGGTGTGTCAAATTTCAAAATGTGTCATGACACAGGTGTAAATTTTAGGGGTTTATATTTGACAATTTTGTCAAATTTGGAAAAAAGGTTGTTTGACACAGTTGTGTCACGACTTTTATAAAATTGACACAGGTTGGACAGGATTTGACACAAAAATAAATCGTGAATTTGACACGTATGGCCTGTTT
>JASNJN010000573.1:0-16241 GCA_030180075.1 Mikrocytos mackini | reverse complement strand
ATATTTTAAAATATAAATAAATACCGTGTTTCACAAATTTATATTATATCCAGGAAAATTAACAATTAATTATTTATTTATTTTAATCAGTATAATAACAGTTTTGTGAATTATGTTATTGTGTTTCAATAAAATTTGAAATATAGTTTGTTAATAGATTTATTAAACGCTCCTTTGTAGGAGTTCGAGGTCATTTTGAGGGCGATCCGCTCATGTGGTACTCTCAAAGCGCCCTGGATAGTGGGCATAGGGACCGGTTTCAGTTGTACACGCTCATTTAAAATTTTATCTAAGTGTTAATTTCTTGGATAATTTGATGGTTAAAGTTAATCGATTTGCCTTGAACTACTTTAGCGTATTTATAATAGGGATATCACAATGTTAACAGATGTTGTAATATTCTCCGACATGGGGAGTTTTTTTTGTGGAATTTAAAAAATTTAAAATATTGAAAAATGCTTTATTGCGTTTTAAAAAGGCTACAAATTGCATATATTGCTTTTATAAATAAAAAAGTTAGTTATCGCAAAAATAACTTTTTCATATAAACAAATATTTATATATGAATGCAATTATAAGTATTATTATACGTTGTTATGATCACATAATCAAATTGCGTTTATAGACTTTTGGTTGCCCTACTTATAATTTTGAACCTTTTATCTGAATATTTGTATATATTCACAAACGAAATACATTTATGATTGTCTGGTGTATGTGAACATTTGTAATATGATACTATGGAACTTTCATTCTTTTTATTCCCGGTTGTTTTGAAAAATGTGGACATTCCGTTTGAAACCAACATATCTAAATAAGCATGAGCTTCTGTTTTATCTGTAAAAGTTAAGGTATTAACCGATGCTATAGTATTATGAAGTTTGCTAAGATGCGAAATCAAATCTTGGCGTTTGTCTACCTTGGTGTTGCAGATATTACATTGATATTGTAATTGGGTGGTTGCTACGTCTAGATGTGCTTGTTTAAGATGATCACGGAGACTGTTCTTAGAAGAATATTGTTTCTTGCAGGTTGAACAGAGTAAGGGGTTAGATGTAGGGCTTTTGTGCATTTTGGTGGTATGGATTTTCAAACCCTTTTCTGTGTTTGCGTCAAAGTTGCAAAAGGCACATTCCATTAAAATATAAAATTTTAGATTTTAAACTTAAAAAAAACTATATTATTCACAATACTTATCACATTCCAATAAAACAAAGACCATGAGATATTAAAACATAAACATGTAATATTAATAAGTTTACTAAAAATTTTAAAGCTATTTTTTAAAATATGTATTCCTATTTTGTTTGTGAAGTCTAATTGACAGTCGACTCATTCAAACTGTTGTGATGAATAAAAATACGTTAAATGCTATCTATGGGTTCATTTCACCTCTTAAGTATTATGAAATAACGTTTGGGTGTGAATCAAGGAAACCAAAGAAGCAACACACCCAAAACCAATTCTTAGTGAAAATGAAAGCCCTAATACTAATTCTAATTCAGTGTCATCTGAAACTACCACATCGGAAGAAAACATTCAAATAGTAAAGGCTAAATACACTAAAAAGTTGGGCTGCTGTTTCAAAATCATCTAAAGTACCCAAATCGCAAATTAGAAGTCATGGATATATCCGATCACACAAGGCATGACGGCATAACTCATCAGAAGGACAAAGTTGACGATGAGATATTTCAAAGTTTAATACACTACAAAGATGAAAAGATAAACATACGGAGAGTTGTAAATAGCCATTCACATTATAAATTTTTAAAGTTAAATTATAATGATGTTTATCTCACCAGGAAGAAAATATTAACAGGCTGCCAAGACATATAACTAGGGCTCCCAAAAAGCAATTTTTTCAAAATTGCATATGATTATTATCACGTCATTTTAACGCTCTAGAACGATTTTCAGGTCCCGTAGCGCCCTGGTAGCGTTTTTTAGAAGCAATAAAAGGCAATAAAGCAATTTTGGGCAATTTTTAGGTAAATTGACTAAAATAACAGCAATTTGGCGTAATAAATGGAATTATTTGAGTTGTTAATCTGGCAAAATACAAATAAAAATTTTTGACAAAAAATCAAAAACGAAATTCACCATATTTATCATTAATAGTTATTTAATAACGCTATTAATACATAAACAGAATTATTTTGTCATTTCAGGTTATTTTTTGGAAGGAATTTTCCCAATTTTATAATAAAATGGATGGATTTTCATCGTTTTAGAGGCAATTTGGCGCAAATAATGCATGTTTTTAGGGCAATTTCCTATATAAATATAAAAGCTATTTCTGGGAGCCCTTCATATAACTACAGAACTTTAAAATCTATAATTTATTGGAAGTTTTAAAACGAATTTACAACGAAACTGGCGACATGATTGGAATTTACTTTCAAAACAACTATATGAGACAATTATACTCTAATTTTAGAGAAGTTATTTTCATAGACGGCACATATAATTTAACCACGGATGATGATGCCTTATTCTTTATAAGTAGGGGTTGAAAATATGTGATTTGGTAAAAATCATATATTTTTACCAAATTTCAGGAAATTATCCACCCATAATATCTCCGATAGGAAGGAATTCATATATTTTATTTTGTTGAAAATTCGAAATTATAATGAGATTTTGACAAAATCATATATAATCATATATTTTCCGACCTCTAGTTATAAGTGTGGTTAACGCTGGAGGAATGTCTGAAACGGTCTGAATATTTAGTAGCATCAATGAGTGTTATGAAACAAAAAATCTGTTGGGATTTAACACTATAGACTGAATTAATGAAAATCACGTCTTATTAAATTGCAAAATTTTTTAGAGGATTTATTTTGATACAAAACAACTAAAATGTTAATGATAGAATATATTCTTTATAATTAGTAAAAACACTTAGAAGTTGCACAAAATAAAATTATTTATGGTGCGTCTTTGATCTGAAAATTTTTAAATTATTTTAAAACTTCAAAATTAAATTCAAATAAAAATTTATCAATGCTGACCTGGTTCAATCTACCTCATATAAACAAATTATGCATTAAACAAAAATATATTGTTCGAAATGTTTATTTTGGACTTTGAGATTTTTAAATTTCCAAAGTCAAACATGACCTGTCATAAAATCTCGTTCTTCGCTTCATTGGCAAAATTCATCACAACTCTATTAAGAATCGTTCTCAGAAACTATAAGACAAGCTTCATCATAACTTATGCGACCGCCATAGCCGCAATCGTTGGAATAGTCTTCATGAGGAGAATTGGGGAAATCAACCACGGCGGGATGGGGAAAACACTAGCAGCCTTTGACGATACATTTCTAATATACGACAACCGCTCAGTTAACACTCAATGTTCAATTATTGAGGTAATGAATCACAACAAAAGCAAACAAAACTCAGGGAAAACTAACGAAATAAATAAACCAAAACAGCGCATTCAAGAGGGTTTCACATTTATAATAGACTTAGAACGACCTAATACAAGAAGAAAGAATACTCTAGACAGCCACGAAATCTATGAATTATTTAAGGAATTCACAAACCAAACTGGTATAGACTCCTTTCAATTCTTCGCCGGTGGCCAATTTGAGTTTAACAAAGAAGTTCTCTCTAAAATAAGCACAGTCGTGAATTTCTTCAAATTCCCGATTAAACAGAAGAAAATGGTTTCAATAGAAAGTGAAAACAAAAATAAAGTAAGCTCTAGTAACTCTGCTTTTCTACATAACCAGTACATAACAAAAGCTCTTCGTTTGGACACACCAGAAATATTCTTTCCACAAAGAGATACACCATCTATTTTACAAAATGGACCTTTAGTTATGTTCGTTTCATTTATTCTATTTACTTACACGATGATGATATCTGCAAATATCTCATTCTACAAAGACTTAGTTGCTTCTAAGATAACAAAGTTTCTTAATCTAATAGGATACTCATTACTTGCGCAGTTTATAGCCACACATTTGGTGTCTATTATAATGACACTTCCACTTACTATACCTTGCGCCATAGTACTTCAACAGTTTTTAACTAACACCGGAGAACTAGCCATACAGGAAATAACTATGAACGTCATTTGGCTGATACACTTACAGTTCGTTCTTAATTGTGTCACTTTATCACTTTACAATTTGCTTCCTATCTTTCTTATGAGCATGGTTAACTTCATTGTGAGTTTAGGTTTCTTTGCTATGTCTCTACAAAGAATACCAGGAGAAGACGATGCGTATTACAAGCTGCTATATTATATGTCGCCGATTAACGCTATCGTTTATTTCTTATGGTTTCAAGTTACAACTGGGAATAGAACATTGGCGGTATTCAAACACCTCAATGTACCATTCAAAAACACAACACTCTTAACAATACTATTGATACAACTCAGTCTTTCTATATTCTTTACATTGTTGTCATATATACTATACAAGATGGATACAGACATTATAACAACTATATACAACATGATAAACAAAGCTATCAAGAAACTGTACAACATAATAATAAGGAAGAATAAACTTGAAAAGATAAAAGAAGAAAACGACAAAATAAAAAGAAAGATCAATTTAGAAGAAACAAAGGATAAACTGGTTATACATAAACTATGTAAAGCATACTCAACTTTTGGTTCTAAAATTAGAGTACTAAAGAACATTGACTTGGAAATTAACAAAGGCGAAAAGATAGCCCTTCTTGGACATAATGGTTGTGGGAAGACAACATTCATAGACTCCTTAACAGGAATTATAATGAGGTCTTCTGGGGAAGTTTATTTAAACAGGAAGAAAATCAATGGAACGGGAGATTTACAAACCAAACTTGGCTATTGTCCACAATTCACGAAAACAATTCCCTCTTTGAACGTTCTTGAAAACGTACAGCTTGTAAGCAACCTATACAGTGTTCCCAAAAGTGATACAATTTCTATTTTGAAAGATCTTGATATTTATAAGCAAAGAAAGAAACAAGCAAATCAGCTTTCAGGAGGACAGAGAAGAAAACTTGGATTTGCTATGGCTGTTATTTCTTCGGCTCCTTTAATAATACTCGACGAGCCAACCACAGGAATAGACGTACTTTCTCGGAAAACAATATTCGAACTTCTTAGAAAGTACTCAAAGGATTCCATGGTTATATTTTCTACACATTTAATAGAAGAAGCTGAAAACTATGCCGACAAGGTTGCTATTCTTTCACAAGGAGAATTAATGGCATTTGATACAGTTACAAATATTAAAAGAAGATTCAACATTATATACAATAGACTACAAATAAACTTTTTGGACAAAGCAAACAAGGATTTTATTAAACAGTTAACCGAAGAGTATAAGTTAGAAATTGTAAATGAAATGTATAAGACAGTCAGTTTAGAAATAAAGGAAACTAACTATTCCCATTTGGCCAAGCTATATGAATTTATGGAAGATAAAAGAAATAAATACGGAGTTGAGTCTTATGGGATTTACAAGGCATCTTTGGAAGAAGTTTTAAACCTACAGGAATGTAGAGAGTTAAAAACTAACTCTAACATCAATAATAATACTGACATAGAAAACAGCAGTGACATTAACGGCAAAGTGCCATTTAAGGATACAAAAAAGAAACCTTCTTTTTTATCCACTTTAAAAGCACTTTTCTATCACACATTACTAAGCATCTTCGCAAACCTCAATACTTTGGCGTACCTCATTGTTATAAGCCTGGGAGTATTTTTGTTATTTGATTACAGTAGATACACTACCAACAGCAACAAATCATTTAAAACTATTCAGTTCAACGCAAAGTCTTTTGAATTAAACAATGTAAGAAAAGCCAAAATTAAAAAGTTTGACATTACTGAGCCCAAGAACAAAGAACTGATGGAATATATAAATGGACAAAGCTCTATGAAAGAATTTATAAACATTGAAGAAATTCCACCACAAAGAATAACTGAAATCTTTGATAAATCAACAATAAACAAGAAAGAGATAGACAAATTAGTAGAAACTCAAAACAAGGTCAATACAAACACCAAAGATAATAAAGATAATAAAAACGGAAATAAGGATGGTGATAATGAAGAATATAATGTAAACGACGATGAAGATCTGGAACAAATTAAAGACTTTAAAATCAGTCAAAGAATTTTAGCACTCACGAACTCAGAAGAATATGATTTGTTCATTTTTGAAATTACAAAGAAAAGACTCAAAGACATGTTTAACATCGAATATCTTTTGCCTGATTTAAGGAACTGTAAGCAGAAAGATGTGATAAAGGGAAACAAAATTCAGTTACACGAAGAAGACAAGGAAAAGAACACACTGTTGGCTTTAGAACAAAAGCTTTTAAAAGAAAAAGTGCTGGTCATTATACAGAAATACAATGACGATATCTACTCCATTCTATTTAGTTTCTTATTCACAGAGTACCAAGTTTATACAATAAATTTGAATAGGTACAACGAAAAGCATAATAAGAGCGTACTTATAGACAAGTTAAATAAAAACAATAGCAAAGATGAAGAAATAAATTACAAATTTGAACAAGAAATTATACTTAATAAAGAATACTTATTACTACAAGAGGAACTTCGATCTTCAAACTTCATTACTTTCTTTATATTCATAATATTCGCCTTCAGTATAAGTTTAATAAGTGACAGATTAATTGCTGAAAAAGAAAGCGGAATACAAACACTATGGAACATTAACGGAATACCAAAACTAGCTATTCTTATCTTTAACATTACGATATACAGCGCATTAACATTCGCGGCCATGGCAGTTCCGGTTCTTTTACTTAATACTTGGAACTATAGATCCATTGCAAGCTTCCTAATGGATACATACTTGATTTACTTACTTCTGTGCATCATTCTTTTAGCACTTCTTTTTGGGTTTCTTTCTCACATACTTAGCAAACCTGCAATAATGGCTATAAATAACGGAATAATTTCCCTTACTTTTTTGACTCATATGCTTAAAGGAATTTTCTCTTTCTTTGTAAAGTCAAACAACGTACAATACTATATGTTCTGGAACCCATTCTATATTTACTACGAGGCATTTCTTATTATATTGAGAGCAGAAATACACCTCAAAACAAGAAGTGAGTACTACATGTTTTACAATACAAACACAAAACCGATTTACTTGGGAAATTGGGGAATGTCCAACTACATACAGGTTTATTTTTTAAACTACATTACAATCGAAACTTGTATTCTATTCATAACGTCTATACTGGCTGTATTTAGGATTCTTGCTCTACTCAATGAAAGTATTAAACGAATTGAATTTAAGAATGTTAAAGCACTTTCAAACTTAAACATAAGAGCTTATTTAAAGAACAACAATGAGAGTATTAAAGAAATGAATATCTAAAAGAAAGTAGAACTTAAAAATGTGACAAAGATCTACGGACACAGGATTTTCTTTAACTCCAACTATGCTTTAAGTAACTTCAACTTAAAAGCTAATAAAGGAGATTCAATAGGAGTTTTGGGTGCCAATGGAGGAGGAAAGACCACAGCCTTTAAGCTTTTAACTGGCGAATTGGAGCCTACTTTTGGGGACATATACCTTGCAAACAAAAGGATTTCAAATATACACAGTAGTTACATGGGCTATGTACCTCAATATGAAGCTTTGCCTCAACACATGACTCCCTATCAAGTGCTTAAATTCTACACTATTCTGAACAACTGGAAAGGGGCTAAAACGGAGAAGTATTTACAATTAATTTTAGACCAAATGAAACTTAAACAGAACAAATACAAAAAGATAAACATTTTGAGTGGCGGAAACAAAAGAAAAGTGGTACTGGCCATTTCTATAATGCTAAATAAAGATCTACTCGTTTTAGACGAACCGACTACAGGTGTGGATATTACTAATTGTCAAGATATTTGGGATGTAGTTCAAGAAAGAACAGAAAACAAAACCATGCTATTGGCGAGCCATTCAACAAGAGAATCAGAACAACTGACGAACAAAATAATCATTTTGGTAGACGGAAGGATTGTTGCAAGCGGGACAAAAGAAATGATTAGAGAAGAACATGGAAAGTACTATGGAGTTGAAGTTGAAATGTACGAAAATGACCCAGAACTTGATAATAAATTAATGAAACTAAAAGAGAAAATTGAAGAAAAGATTGAAACTGTTAGAATTGATATTAGAAACAACTTCAAATTCAGTTGTTTTGTAGAAAAGAAACAAATAAGAATATCTGAATTAATAGAATTGTTTGCCAAATGGAGACAAGAGTTGGATATAAATGAATTTTTTGTGAATGAAAGTACATTAGAAGATATCTTGCGAGGGAAATTAGCAGAAAAGAGAGCATGAATAAATAAGTTTACTATTAAACTTATTTGGGTATTTTTAGTAACGTTTTAAAAGTATGCGGAATATTAATGAATTTTATTTAAAAGTTGGTCATATGTTTTATTAATATTTGGCAAGTTTAAATAAATACATTTTGCATTGTTGGTACTTTAATGAAGTACAATAATTCGATTTATCAAGTTCTTATATTGTTCTGTTGTTGTTTTAGAGGTATAATGTTGTTATATAACGTTTTTCTAGTTTTGTTTATTGACTTATCTATATTTTAGAGTAAATTCATGTATTATATCATTGGTTTGATATTTCTTCATTTATTTTGAGGATATGTCAAAAGAAAACTTCTTTTATGACACTTTTCATAATCTACTAGCTCTATTTCTTTGTTTAAATGTTGGATTATCTATCATTTAATGGCCAATAATATGTATTAAAAGGGAAAGGGAAATGAGTAGTTTAATGGAGTATTTGTTTACATACACGGAGATACCAATGTAACATGTCTATAACTGTTCTGTTAAGATTGAGTTTATTTGTGGTTACAATTTCAGCTTGTGAAGGTGTTTTTTGTATAACTTTGACCTTGTTGTAGTTATAGAATGGATCTAGTCTTTATCAACTTTTTATTATAGGAAGATAATGTAAGTTATGGAAGCTTCTAAGAAACCTTTAATTGAGCAATGGTAAACAGTGTTCTTTGTTTTACTGTAATCAGTAATGTAGTTTACGAATAAAAGTGAAACATTCGGCTTTGTATGAAAACTTATATGATCGAATAATTCGCATTTTCTCATTTCATTGACATACAAGTGACTCTTTAATGGTTTATTTCAATTATGAATCTTTTTACTTATTGTGAACTTGAATAGCATTTATTATGTTCACGTGTAAGCCAATAATCAGTGTTATATGATTCCAAAGCAATTCTCGCGAATTTCAAGGCTGTTTTTTTCTTTTGCCCAAAGTACTATTGTGAAATTGGATCATTAGTAGCTGTGTTTTAGAATTTGTAATATAGGGCTCTGGTGATGATAATATTGCTTAAACAATTTTGTAAGAATAAATTTATTTTTTTCAAAGATAATAAATATCGATTTAAAAGTAACAGATTAGTCAATATCATAAAACAATTCCCTCAATTAAAAACTAGGTAATTTGAAGTCTGGTTAGAAAAGTTTATAAATTTTCTGAGATAACCCAGTACCAATGATCACCAGAAAACATCCTTAATGTTCTCAAAATGATTCAAACCCATCCCGAACAATATAAATAATTAATAATCATAAAAACAATTAAAATTTTCAAAAGAATATTCTTTTAGATGTTTAACGATCTTAATATTTTTATATTGCATCTCATATCTCCGTTACTTGTCATATGGGCATGAATGAGTACCTTCTGTGAATAATACGTTGAACGAATTATACGAATAAATATTTTCAAAATTTTAAAACGTACATAAATGTTAGCTTTGGCAATATTCAACATACTTCTATGAGTAGTTTTAAATACCTCACTACAACCCCAAGATATAGCTTTAAATGACGAGTATTTAGAGTTTACAGAAAATACATAAGATCGGGAAACAGGGAAATTCGAGAGATACTGATACCTCAGATATATAGATGGTGTTCTCAACAGCCAACAACAAGTCACACAAACAGGATTTTTTGATTTATTTTAATTTTTCAGATTTTTGTATTTTGGATATTGACGATCTACCAGACACTTATATCAAGTCTGGTGAGCAGAAAGACGCCCAAAGAGAACATATACCGAAACTTGAGTCGTCAGAAACATCTTCAAAGGTTCAGTTAAATAACAATGCTGAACTCCGACTCATAATTGTTAACACAGACTCTACATCGGCTATACACAATTCGACATATTCTTTAAAAGTTATAAACACCACATTGGATGTTTTCATCCAAAATTTTGAACACTTAATGACTTTACAGGGCACCAAAAACTTTACCAACAGAGTTCTGATGAATAAAGGAATTATGTTTAATGAAAAACTATACGCATTTATTGGATTTGAAAATTCGTTTTTGTTCGAACGTATATTAAATACTACAGACGTTTTACCATTAAAAAAAACTACAGTGGCGATTACAGTAAAGAATGAAACTTTAGATGAATTGGTGAAAAGTTCTACAAAGACATTGAACAATAAAAAATTAAACTATTTAACATCATCAGCTTCATACAAAGCGAACAATTAAACAACAATAAAGACAAAGGCGATGATCTAGTAAAAGAAAATAAAGAGCCGAATATATTTGGTAATGTTAAAGCTGAGGAAGAAGTAAAAGAAGAATTCGAGTTAATACAAAACTAATTTAAAGGCAAGGTTAATATCCAAGAAGAAAATGAAAATAGAAAAGAAATGGAAGGAAGTGATGAAAGAATAGTACAACAAATAGATCATCTAAATAGAAGAGATAATAGAAATGACATGCAAAACATAGAAGAAGAAGAAGAAGAAGAAGAAGAAGAAAAGGAAGATAATATTGCAAAAAATAATGGGGCAAATTGGAGGTTGTTAGAACTAGACAATATTAAAACAAACATACAAATAGAACAATCCATTAAATCTATTCTTATTTCTAGAAAAATGAAAAGAAAAATAGGTTATGAAGATAACATAAATGGTCCATTTAACAAGGACACAATCAGGGTTGCGTTTATGACAGGCATAAACCCTTTATGACATAACATGGGTTTTAACCGGTATAAACCGGATTAAACCATGTCAAGAACCTCAAAAWTTTATATTTTGAAAATATTTTAAAACTTCCAAAATAATCTTAGTTGGAATTATTAACGCAATCCCAGGAGATTAGAAATAAAATATTTCTTGAAAAATCAAAAATCTCCAAAATCAAAGTAATAAAACATAAATATAAAAATATGCTAAAAATAAAAAAATTTATCCCAAAAAATCTTCCAAAAATTAGTTCCTACCAAATTTTAGGTTTGTGCCGGGTAAAACGTCAAAAACGTTTATGACATGACGGTATTATCCGGTTTTTACCAGGGTGGTAAAAACCAGATGGTTTTTACCTTACAACCCTGAGAATAATGTCAATATTCACTTTATAATAAATATAAAAATTATTAGTTAACTGAATAGTAAATATGATAAATATTTATTTGAATAGACAAAATTTTAATTAATTGGTTTACCTTGTGTAGAATTTACATGTTGGTGTATTTTGTGAGTTTTATTAAACTATAAAATCCATTTTTAGGTCGTTTTAGGTATTTAGGTTTTCTAGGCAAAATAAAACCTCGTTTCTTGACGTATTTATTAAAATCTAAGCTGTTCTACGTTGTTTTCAGCTCAAAGTATCACATATACGAAAATAAAAAAATAGGTATTTGGTTGCCCTAATTATAACTCGGCCACGCCTTTACCGAGATCACTCTCCCACTCGGCTGCCACCGTGACACTCCTAACTCTCTACTCTTAGGCCGCACCAGCCACACTCCCTCTACAACTTGTTACAACCTGCTACAACTTCCCTGAATCCCCGTGAGTTTACTTGTATTTAAAATTCACTATTCGTTTTTTATAGATGAAAATAGACATAATCCATAGGTTTTATATTATTTTTCCGAATTGATGATATTACCAAATGTCCCCCTTGGGGGAACAACAAATGAGATTTTTGTTACCAAATATATAAAGAGAATTTAGACGTTTTAGTCACTCTAATCTTAGCCAGTCCAAGGCATTTTGGGATAAAACCGACTAAACCTTCAGAGTTTACTGTAGTACTTTACTGCAGAGTTGAGAATTTCCGACCCGACCGCCCGAACCCGACCCGAACGGGTCGGGTTCGGGCGGAAGAAGGTAAAAAAAACGCTAAAAACTCTCACATGGATGCACTTTTAAAAATATGCACAATATTAGTTATTTACGCTAGATATTTGCGTAATTTTATTTTTCAAATAGTTAATTTACTCTGATATTTGATTATATGATGAAAACAGGCTAAAACAAATAATTTTTGAGTATTGATTCGTTATTTTTGAATATCATAAATTTGGGGGAATTAATTTTTTAGTAGAAAAATTCTTACAAATTTCCTACCCGACCCGCCCGACCCGAAGGCGGGGCGGGTCGGGTCGGGTTCTGGATTTAGGCAAAATTCTCAACTCTGCTTTACTGTCTTCATTAATACACCAGGCTGCTACTATTCGAGCACTGCCCAATTCCCTATTCACATCATTGCATTTCAAAGCATCATTTGACCGTTCAAGTATGATATCGCCATGATATAGTGTTCTATTACATTTTAACAATTAATTTGTTCTGCAATGAATATCCAAATCAGAATTTGATTATTTTTCCTGATATGTTTAAAATGTGTCCAATAGGATCATAAAAATATTCAAATATTCATCTTTAGTTTAATGCAAATTTAGAATCCCATTTTCCAAAATTAAAATTTCTAAAAAAATTTATGGAATACAAAACAATCACAATACGAACTGGTGACGATTATCAAGCGATAGTGCCAGAATTGAATGAGCAAGGCCCGGATCTAGATGAAGGAACCGTCCTTTTTGATAGCTTCGCGGAGAATAACACATCTAAAGACTTTCTGCACATGTTATCTAAGATTTATTACACAGAATACGGCTTTTTTGATCAACAAGAAGCCCTAACCATTTTGCAGAAATGCGATTTCAATTTAGAGAAAGCACTTTATCTCTACTTTCATCCACTCAACGAGGAAGAAAGCACTGAACACTTCGATCAACAAATGTATTCAGACTTTTTTGCAAAATTGAACAAAGAAATAGAACTCAAGGATTCCTTGAAGTTAGTCGACCTTCAGCTCAAAACGAATGAATATCTAACTTCTCATGAAAGGGTTACATACCAGAAACTAGTAAAACATAAAGAAAATCTTAAAGCTTCTAAAATTTCGGAAACTTCCCAGCAACTACTAGAGGACGTACTGGTGTCTATAAGGAAATGGGAGGACTATTTAAAATTGAACATATCTTCGCCCCAGACCCTTTCAGAGTACATAAAGTTGCTCGAAGATACTAGACATAGATTTCCATTCTTAAAGAGCAAAGAGATTACAATGATAAAGAACACTATAGATACTGCTACACATTTCAACAAAACGGCCGAGTTGTTGATACATAAAGTTGCCACAATGAAAAAGACTAGGGATAACAACACAGAAATAAACAAAACCATTAAAGAAATTGGGGCATTGTTAGGTACCACCAAACCATTAGAGGACATTCTTGTTGACTCTAGTTATAAAGTTCTAGCTAATAAACTGTCAGCATACTATATGATTTTGAAGGTTTATGTTAAAAAGGAAAAAGGGGTGTATTATACAAACATTGAATATTTGCACAACAAAATAAACATACTAAAGGTATTCGATGATTCAGTTAAAGACAGGTTTTTACTTGACTACAAAAGGGCAAAAGATCTCAACAAAGAAGTTGAGACACTCTTGAGAAAGAAGAAAGATTCTGAAGCTAAAAGTCTGGCCACCACAGCGAAGCAGCTCCCATTCCACGCGCTAAATTTTGCTATCATTGAAAATAGGGTAAAGAAAACATTCTTCCTTGACCAAGCCAAAAAGTTAGTGCAATATCTTGGGAGCAAACACCTCCCGGAAGAAGAGTTGTGGATATTAGAAGAAGGAAGTAAGAAGTATTTAACTAAAGACCATTCGTTGTTTGGGACTATAGACCTACATTTAACGGAGCTTCTAAAATTGAAGTATAGTTTAAGTAAACTCCTTAGTGTTAGTTTTCCACATGTTGGGGTTAGGAATATTAATTATTCTAATATAGTTGTCAACAAAACTCCTCTCAGTATTGATGAGACTGATAAACTAATTAAATTTATAAAAAGATCGCCCTTTGTGCCCACTGAATATCTGAAGAAAATAGAAAGCATATTTGATGTTTCAATTGATAAGAAGAAAAGGATACTTAACTTCATAAGGAATAGGAATACCAAAGACGAGGACTTTAGATTGACTTATGACAAACTAAAAGAACTCAATGAAATAAATACTTATTTTATAGATATATACGATAATAACAACAAGGAGAACAAAGAGAATGCACAAGAAAAGGGATGTATGGAGCAATTTAAAAAGTCGGTTTCTAAGTGTTTAAAAGTGAAGACAAAATTGGAGCACGTGTTGTCTACCATCCCAATCAAAGAGAAAGACATAAAACAAATACTGGCGATATTAGCCAATGACGCTGTTCTTAAAAGAGTTGAGCTGTCCATAAAGGATATCGCCATCCAAAAATTAGAAGAATCAAAACATCTAACGAATTATTTGTCAAACTTATCACTAAGTTATAGCGACATAACCAACAACAACCCAGACGACGATGACAACGTTATAGACATAACATTAGAAGACAGTCTAAATAGCAAAAACACTTCGAAGCCCAAACACAAAAACTTAGGAATAGAGTTCTATGAGTTATCTGAAAACTTAAACAAAGGAAAAATATATAGAAACTTCATAAGGAAGGATAACTATGATAAGGCCACTGAATTGATTAAAAGAGGGTCCGGCTGGTTAGAAATCATCAAAAATAAAATGCCTGGAATCGACGCACCTGTCGCGGACAACTTTAACAACAAGAGGAATAAAACTAAATCGCTAGACATAGAAGGGCTTAAAGAGATAATAAACAGCAAGCCAATAGAATTAAAACTAGTTAGGTTTGGAAGACTTGAAGACATGGTATCAGGTTTCATTGATAATGTGGAGAAATTAAAAACAGATATCAATAAACTCTGTATGATGAAGATGGCTTCAATAAAAAACATGACCGAGGAAGAAGTAAAGATTGTGGTTGGCGGTTTCATGTCCCTACTAAACCCCATTCTTTCCCTTAATGTAGAGGTTGGCTTTAAAGAAGCCAATCACAGAGACGCCTTCCTCGTCCTAAAATGTTTTCACACTTTATTCAACTTAACAAAATCCGAAAATTATATAAACGCGTACGTTGAATCTCTCAACCATTTGCTGGCGCACACTAATGGCTTTATTTATATTGTGTTTTCTAAGTCAGCAGAATTCAAATCCATACTTCGAAGTGTGTCGGCGTGTTTAAAATGGTCCTCAAAAGTCAATTATAAACTGTTTGACTACTTCAATGAAGCAACCTACTATATTCTGGGAATAAACTACCAACTGGACAACACTAGGAAACTCGGTTCCATGTTGTCTATAGATTACAAGAGACTAGAAGACCTGCAGCTAGAAAAAGATGACCATAAAGTGGAGGTATATTGTTATTGTAAGATACCACATGATGATGAATTGTTCATGTTAATGTGTGACAGTTGTCTTCAATGGTATCACTTAGAATGTGCATTATTGGGAAGCAGTGATGTGAATAACGATCAGGATTCATTCAGCTGCCTGGAATGTTGTGTCGAGAATGGGCAGAAGTTTAAGTTCCTGGAGAGGATCTTATGGACTACTAAAGATACAAGGCCTTCAAAATTCGGGATAATAAAGAACAAACCAGATAGTGAGATTATCGGAAGTTTCATCAGTGATTTCAGAAACCTTAAGCTGAAGAACATTAAAATGTATGCGGTTGAGAAATTGGAGAAGGTATTGTTGGGTGTACCGGAATGGTCAGTTTTACTTACTAATGGGGATTGTTCCAAGAACTTGGATTATAAGTACAGAAACAAAATTAGAGACCAATTATACTACAAATATTTTGAAATGACTTGTCAACATGGAGAAGAGAGAACTAGTATCACAATAAAGAGAAAGACGACAACAAAAAAGCACAATTGTCAAATGAAAATAAAAATACAGAGGGTTAGAAACAAATTGACAATAAAGAATTTACATGAACCGCATCG
>JASNJN010000569.1:0-10142 GCA_030180075.1 Mikrocytos mackini | reverse complement strand
TTCAAAATCAAAAAATTTCAAGAAAATATGGGAAAATTTTTTCTTGATCAAAATTATGGTTAAAAATGCAATTAAAGATCTTCTTTACCCGAAAAAATATTTATAGACCATTTTGAGGATACTTTGATAAAAAATTTTCCCATTTTTTATTGAAATTTTTCAATTTTAACCCAAAATTCGGCACTGAAATTTATATAAAAAATTTTTTACAACGTTCTTTCGTTAAAATCTCGAAGAATAATCATTTTTCATAAATAATAATTAAAAAAATTTGTTAATCTGGTATGACAAAAAGTGGGCTTTTTGAGCCCAATATTTATATGCCCTGTTTAAACTTTCTGAGAATGCCCCCATTTTCTCTAGAGTTTTTATCGATACATCTCTGAAAAATAAGTATGATACAAAATTTGAAAATTTTTATTTAAAAAATTAATTTCTAGATCTTCTTGAAACAAAAATACATTTGTTTTTGAAAAGTTATTATTTTGTTGTAAAAACACGTTTAGAATGTTTTTTTCGAAAATAAAATCCAATTTTTTTTCCAAAAAATTTTACTTGTGGGGACCATATGATGGCTTAGTTCTTATTTCTTAGATCACACGAAGCACTATATTTCAAATTAGTATCCAAATTCCCGCATATACTTAAAATTTTGGTCATATTTGCGTTTTCTATCGACATATTTGAATTTTTCAAAATTTTTAAACACTATTTTATAAGTATGGTTGGGGTAAAAATTTTTATATAAAAATTTATTTTTATTCCAAAGTGCCGAAAATTACCATGTACTGAGCATCCTCGAAAAAACTCAAATTTTGTCACGTGTTCATGCATAACCCCATTTTGGGGGTTTTTGACATATTTAGGGTAAACGAAATTTTTTGGGGGAAACGAATTTCAGCCGCAATTTTGACTTGTGGTTTCTCATCGATTGTAATGATTTGTAGGCTTTAGAACATATTGGAAAATTGAATACCTGTTTGTGGGTGTTTGTATGTGAAGTGTTGTTCATTGTATTAGCGTAATTTTGAAGATGGAAAATTTGTGAAAATTTAAAATTTTGAAAAATAAAAAACATTAAAATCAACAAATAGGTGATTATCGATAATGTAAAAATATAATGATCAAATGGATAAAATATTAATAATAAGACTTAAAATTTTTGAAAATAATGCTAATGTAAAAAAGATTATTTCCTGTAAATTATGTTACGTACCAATAGGTACTTACAGTGTACTCGACTGAGTTTACCTTTAAGATCGATGGCGATCTTTTCCCATGGTTTATCTATTAATGGTACTGTTTTCAATGGAGTCGAAACGTCTTTTTAGTTCAGGAGGATGCTTTACACACTGGACAGTTTTGTACAAAATCCGTTGCCTGTTTATGCCATTGAGGCCACCTGAATAGGTTTTATATTCTTTTCGCTGTATGCGAAATTCCCTGGTGCAACTTATGTGCCTCCACAATGATGTTTGGTCTCAGATTAGTATCAGGAACGAATCTAGATTGATCGTAGAAAAGGTAACTATTGACTACTGTTAGTTTATCTCTGTTGTTGTAGTACTTATTCTCGTTACAGTCTTTTATCTTTGTCCAATCATCGTTCTTTATTGCGTGTACTATATCTTTAATTTCTTGTCCGTATTTGATTGTAGGTAAAGTGAGTTGTCTTACTGAATTCACTACAATTTCTTCTTTTAACGGAATTTCTTCATGATCTACTCTATCCGTAGATCTAGATAAAAGGTCAGCGATTTCGTTATCTGTTCCTTTTATGTGAACAACTTCGTAGTCGAATCTAGCTAATTTTTCTCGCAAGCGTTCGACTCGAGCTGAAGCACGTTTGACTTTGCTTTGGCTTAGTAGAGTGACAAGAGCTTTGTGGTCTGTCAACAGTATAAAATGGCGTCCTAAAAGGTACTTCTTGAACTTTTCCATTGCGGCTACGCAAGCTAGTGCTTCCTTTTCACCTATGGCATAGTTCTTTTCATACTTTCGGAACTGTGAAGACCAATAGTATACTGGCTTGAACATACCTGCTTGTTGTTCTAGCTCCAATACTGCGCCCATACCTTCTTCGCAGGCGTCGCATTTGAGTCTAACTGCCTTTTCTGAAGCGGTATCGAATGGGGCTAGTGCGGGTCTTTTGGATATTATATCCTTCATAGCCGTAAACGCACTTTGGCTTCGGTCATACATAATTTAATATTCAGAACATATTTGTTGATCCATTTGTTACGACATTTCCAAAAATAAATTATTAAATAATTTGATTTTGTTATTTAATGACAATTATATATGTAGGACAATATATACTAAATCTTGAATTTTGATATTTGGTTGCACTTAAAATATACATGAAATGTTGTTGATTTCTTTGTTGCCAATATCCTAACATTTCTTTGGATTTTTCCTGAACTTTATTGGTTTGCTTTCATTTATATTTCTAACCAGAACAGAATATAAGGTTGAAAATAATTTTCCCACAAAAAAAAAACCTGAAAAGTTTTCGCGAGCAGCCCGTAGAAAATTTTCAAAAATTTGTGGGAGAATTAGTTTTTTGCGGGAATTTTCGAAAATTTGTKGCAATTTTAAATCCAGCCAGAATATAATCTGGAAGTGTTCATTCAATAGTCGTATTTAAGGTTCTAAATGTTATAGATTTTTAATAACAGTTCTAACTTTGGCCAATGTCTTTGGTAATATTAATAAAACAAACCATGTGATCTCGAAAATGTGTTGTTAATACACTTGATTCAAATAATCCAATATGTATATAATATAATTATAACTAGGGGTCGGAAAATATGTGATCTGGTATAAATCATATATTTTTACTAAATTTCTGGAAATTTTCCACCCATAATATCGCCGATTTTAAGAAGTTCATATATTTTATTTTATTGAAAATTTGAAATTATATTGAGATTTTGACAAAATCATATATAATCATATATTTACCGATTTTTCGTCATATATTTTCCGACCCCTAATTATAACAATGACTTAGTTCAGCCAGTATATTCAGCTCTTATGTTCACATGATATTGTATTATTTACACAAATTACAAAATAGGTGAAATTATTGATTAGTTTTAGCCATATTATAGATTGTAACTTGAAATTTTATGTTCAACATCTGGATCCCATGGAATATTATTTATTTTTTATCCTAATAGTTACTATTGTATCGTTCCTTAATAATACCCGGTATATTTTATAAAAACCAACATGATTAACCGGAACTATTCGCTAATTATAAATACCTATTACATACTAAAACCCGGTTTTGTTTGTACCTATTATGCCTATTGTAGGTAACCTAAACTGGTTACTCTGGTAATCATGTTCTATTCTCCTCATATTAGTTCTTTTCTGTGTCATTATTGTTTGTTCTTCTGCCCTTCTCATTCCGCTTATTACTTTCTGCATGAGATTCCTTTTCAGTGGGTCTAGAGGTGAGTAGAAATTTCGATTCTCGAAGGCCGAGGTTCCGGTGGTAGTGTTCACCATGTAGTTTAATCTGTTCTTTATCTTGTCTTCGATTCCTTCTAAATCCTTGTTCCTGTTTAGTCTTAGAACTAGAGCTATTCCTGAATTTAATCTTTCTGTCGGTGAGTTTCCTGTGGGGTTGTAACTGGAACAATAGATTGGTCTGATTCTAGCCTTGTTGCACAGGTCTCTCCAATTACTAGAGATGTATTGTCTCCCTTGATCCGAGAGTATTTGCTTTGGTGCTTCAAATTTCATTAACCTTGTGTTCTGGAAAGCTTTGCATATGTCGTCTCCTTTATCGAGAATAATATCTCTACTTCCGCCCAACGGGTAGCTAAGTCTAAGAAGGTGATTATGTAGAATGATCCTTCTGTGCGATTTCTGTCGAATAATGCTGTTTTTACTGGTCCGAAAAGATCTTTGGGAACGTATTGAAATGGTTCCTTCTTCCTTAAATTTCCTTCAATTTTGCCATATTTGGTTGAAGATTTCTTTGACTTCTAGCAGTGTAAACAATTTCTAGAAAGTGTGAGTATTCGTCCTTTGATATTGCTGAGGTAGAGATAGTGTCTTATTGTTTGTATAAAACGTGTTGTCCTGGGTGTTGTAAGTAATCATGAATGCCTGCTAGTAGTTTGTCAGCTATTGTGTCTGGTATGACTAGTTGGTCTTCTTTAGTAAACTTTAAGGAAGTTTCTTCGACTTGTTTTTCGTTTATCCCAAGGTTCGCTTTTATTTCTTGTCGACTTTGGTGATCCGCGATCTCTTTTAGATTGAAACTGTAGTTCATGGATGTACTCTTTATACTCATGAGTCTTGACATTAAGTCTGCTTCATTGTTGTTAAGTCCGCTGACATGATTTATGTCTAGATTGTACTCTTCGAGTTGTAATTTCCAACGTTCGCATCGTTTTGATAGATCTTTGGCGAACAATAAGTTCCGATTGTCAGAGTGGATATAAACCTTGTTTGAGAAGATGATTGTCTTAAAGTGTTCTACTGAACGTAGGATTGCAAGTGTCTCTCGTTCGACAATGCTGTATCGTTGTTCTGTTTCTGAGAGCTTTTTTGAATAGAATCCGATTATTTTCTGTCCTTGATATAGTACGCCTCCTAGTCCTGTATTGCTAGCGTCTACGTTTAGATCGAAAGGTGTGCTAAAGTCTGGGTAATGTAAGAGTGTTTGTTCTTTTATTTCCACGACGAGTTGTTCTAGTTTATTCTTTTCTTCTTCGCCCCATTTAAGTTTGGCGTTGTCTTTAGTCATGTCTGTCAAGAATGTTATCTTGTCACTTAGTCCTTTTATAAAGGGTCAATACCATTGAATAAGGCCCACGATCATTTTTAGTTGTTTCCGGTTCTTGGGTTCTGRSRTTGAMTCACTTGTTTCACTTGGGAATGTGTTTTGTAACACATCATCATTTTCATAATTTTGACAACAATCCTCATATAGAACATTAAACGGAGAAGAGGCTATATTTGGAGAAGACAATAATGACGAGTCTAATGCATCAGAGCTAATAGTTCCTACATCAACGCTTCTTTTACTTTCTGAACACTGGGAATCACCTAGTGTTTTGCATGAATGTAAATAATATGTGTATGGAGACATTGATTCTCTAGTTTGCAAAGGTAATAAGCTATTTTGAAGATATATCGGGGGTATAAAGGTAGAATAATTGAGTGCTGAGTTGTTATGTTTTGTTTCTAAGCGTATAGATTCGCGAAGTATGTGTTCTTTAGTATTTCCACCTTCTTTATCCTGTTCAGACAACGAATTTGCCCTTGTGTGAGTTGTCGACAAGTCGCTTGATGACTTACGTTCATGTACAAACTTGCCGTCTGTGATTTTGTGTGGCGATCTTCTGTGCATATGTTATCAACCTTACAAAATTTTTAGAAAAATTAAATTTCCAAAACATATCAAACCTTATACGCAGCGATAAACATTCCCAAAAGATTACCAAGCCTTTAAAAATAACATAGAATCGGGTAACTTTATTAAATAAATAAAAAATGTCTATTAAAAAAGCATTTTTTCGCATATCTGTATGTTATGTAAAAAATTTATTAAAAGACTTTAAATTATAAAGGTTATTTTTTTAACAACATCATAAAATCAAAAATCGAGCCCAATATTCGTGGTAAAATTCACTGGGAAGCAACATACTTAATTTAAGTTAAAAAATAACGATATTTTAAAAATATCTGAGTGAGGATATCTTCACCCGTTTTTAAGTTATGTATATGGTGAAAACGCCTATAAATTGTTGTTACTACATAAAATGCAAAATCAATATACTTCCTTAAATTACTGTCGCATCTAAATGCATAAATGGTGTTTTGTAATTTTTCATTTCAAATTTCGGCAGCTATTAATTTTTCTTTATTATAGAACTTTTTTTCTTTAATAAATCACAGTTCGACTAAATTATTAAAATACTGCAATTTGTTGAATTTCAGTCTAAATTTTTAATTCTTACTAAATAATATTTCTGAATAATAATTTCAAAAATGATTCAAACAATTATCCTTTTTCTAATTGGCTACATAACTTCAAGCAATAGAGATTTTACGGCATTTATGAATGCGGATTTTTCCTTTATCAAGTTCAACATTTGTGGAATGGAAGTTATACAAGGTGAAGGATATAGGCTTGACATATTTGTCATTAACCTAGGAAAAAAAACTCCAAACCAAATTGAAACTCAGCCTTTATTTGCGATAAATCCAGAAAACTTCTCAGGGGATTTGAAACTCGGCAAAAACACTGGAGACATCTTATACTCACTCATATTGCCTCCTCGTTCAATAACCAAACACACAGTTTACATCCTTCAACAGAGTTACGAAGAATTAAGAAAATTAGGAGAAACAAAAAACGTTCATGAGAAAACAGATGAAGAATTTTCACGGTTCGTTGCAGCTCTCAGAAACGTTAGAATAAAGACCAAACCCATAACTACGTTGGTAAGTGCACATACCTCTCAAGTGATTACCTCAAAACAGTACCAAGTTCCTACGTTAATAGATATTTCATTCCAACTAAGCACAGTTGAAGGTTTAGAAGGACTATACGAAGTGGATTTGGCTATGGGAGGACAAGGGCGTGGTAATGGTTCAGAGACAATAAAACTTTATTTGGTACAGAAAGAAGACACATTATCCAATGGAAGACCAAGCGGTCTTTATTTTGAGATTTATGGTAACAATCTCACAAAGATACTTGAACAGCCAATAGATCTATTATTAAAACAACCAGTACGAATGCATTAAATATAAGATATACTGTTAATATGTGAATAGTTTGTTAAAAGTTATTTCGAATTATGTGTTTATATTTTATTGGCCCCGAAATTAAAGAAAATATATTATGTAGAGAATCAGCTGTAATTTTGTACTTATTAGAATGTTATCCTTAAGTATTTAATTCATATTCAAAATGTTTTAACATTTTATTCGAAATTCAATTGTATTTCGGATTATGTTTTCTGATATATTTGAACAAATTTAATAATTAGAAATTTCTGTAGATGTGCTTAAAAATCGAATAATAATCCATTATATAGTTTATTAAATAATTAAATGATTTTATCTCTTTCACACATTTCATTCAATTTTCTTTTCAATTTCCTTTCATATTTCAATTCATTTCGTAACTCTATTTGTTCTCCAATTAGTAAATACAACATAGCATGAGAATATCCCAAAATTATGCTATTTGTTGCCTTAATAAGATCCGTTCCTGTAACTAAGTATGTAAACAAAACTATAACGTGCATAAATATAGCGATTGAACAGTCAGAAGGATGTCTAATTAAGTAAAGAATCACTAACAAGCCTGTAATGAACACTATGTTACTGTGAGCCGTAAGGCTCATCATTGAATGGTAAATAAAATTAAATCTATCTTTGATTAGACCAATAAAGCCATTGTAGAAACTTTTTGTTATGAAAGTGTTTGTCGCTTGTTTAATATCTGTATTATTAAGTTTACTGTAAACTAAGCTTCCTTCTGTATTAAAAACATGTATTGGAAATCCCAACGAAATCTTTTTGAAAGCTTCAACCATTTCGCGAGAAACAATTTCTATGTTATCATCTGTAGGCATATCCATTGGAGTAGGCCCATATTTAAAGTAGTACGGGTATCTTGGTTGTACAAAGAAATTCTTTTCGATTTCTTTGTCTTCTAAATCTGTCAAACTTTGTTTAACGTCTAAATAATTCAATTCATTACCGAAAGTATTCTTTTTATTGTTATTGTTGTGTACTCCAATATCCCTGTTATTGAATTTATTGCGAGTGGTGTTTGTGTGTAGTTTTCTCTTTGTGTTGTTTATGCAAAGTAAGAAACCAAACAAGTTGAATTCGGGTTTTACTATAAGAACATACACTAAAAAGTTGTAAAGAAACATTAAAATACCCATACCCATGGAAAGTATCAAGTAACCAACTTTCTGTTTGTCTTTTTTGTTTATAAGGTTCATTATGTGAATTATAAAAGCAGCTGAGTTGTAGTAGCGCCTGAATAAGTTAAAACAAATCTGTTTGAAGAGAGTTTTGAATAGTAGTAACTTCGTTGGGTATAGAATGTCCGCAGTCACTGTGTAAAGCAGCACTCTTAAAGGCTGCCTAATAAGCGTATAAATGCTGAGTATGTTGATGAATGGAACGTAAAAGCAAAACGGGAAGAATATTATATCGCCCAAAACTAAGTCCTTTAACAGTACAGCTACTATTGTTACTACAATGTCAAAGGCAATCAATAAAGCTAAGAGTGTTTTAGTGCGGAAAACTCTGTGAAGAAAAAATGGGAGGAAGAAGAAGAGAAGCATGAAGGGTAAGAAAGGTAAGAAGCCAAATATAAGGAGAAAGAATAGCTTGGTGTAAAAGTTTGAGGAGAAGTAGTAGCTATTGATGATACTCCAGATTAGAGATGAAAAAGTAATGAAATTGGAAATTATAAAAAGTTTCTTGCTATATTTGTGTAAATTCGGCGTGTTTTCCGGGAGACGTGTGTGTAAATGACTGATTGTATCAAAAAGCGACATAGGTTCCTCTGGTGATAGGATCTGGGGATGGGTCTGTTCCATTTCAAAATTTATGCAGGTTAAAATTGGACAATGATTTGAGGTTGTATTTAATGGTGTTAGTTTATTAGATGAAATAAATATATTCGATATTTTTTTAGCTTTTATGCTTTGTATACAACGTAAAAAATTATTTGACAAATTTTAAAAAATTTTTTAATCTGGTTCTCGGAAATGATTAAATGTTTCAACAAATGACGCCTTAATATTTTTTAAGAATTTAATATTAATCATTAGGGGGCGGCAAATATGTGATTTGGTACAAATCATATATTTTCATTAAATTTCTGGAAAATTTTCACCCATAATTATCCCGATTTTATGAAATTCATATATTTTATCCTTTCGAAATTTTTGAAATTTCAAAATTATTATGAGATTTTAACCAAAATCATATATCGTCATATATTTTGCGATTTTTTGTCATATATTTTCCGCCCCTATTAATCATTATCACATTAAAGAAGAATTATTTAATTTCAGAATATTAGTATTCTCTAATAAGATTAATGAGTTTTAACCAGAGGTGTCAACTTTCGCCCGACCGACACTTTTCCAACCCGATCGAGTCGGAACCGGCCGAAAGGACATTGAAAATTTTCAAATTTCTGACCCAAAAAGGCATGTCTTCTTTATTTTGATATAAAATCACTTTTGATACAATAATATAGTGTAATTAAATCTACAATTTAACACAACCCTAAAACCAATCGACATAGTTTCATTATAAGGTTTATATATCGAATTCAAAATGACATAAAAATAAAAAATAATTTTAAATGATTTTTGTGGCATTTATCAAGTCAAAATAAAATATAGACAGATGTATTTTATATTCTTGATCTAAACTGCGCTATAAATGGAACAAATGGATTGATATAACCTAGATGATTTTAATATATCATATACTAGGGTATATGTTCAGTATAAAAATAATACAATAGTCACGATTTTGTGGTTGGAAATTAATTATGGTCTTTTATTACATGGTAAATTTTTTTATTACAAATATATTTAGTAAATATGTACAATAAAAACTTTTTTATGAAAAATTGTGATTTCAATTTACATGAGCGATCAGAAAGGAAAACTCTTCCGACCGACCAGACGTCGGAGTCGGTCGGAATCGGAATAGAATTTTTCCAATTTTGACACCTCTGGTTTAACTATACTCCGTTTCAAAAAAGTAGACAATTCGGTGTTGGTGCGGTACTTGTTCAATTGTTGTTGGGAAAATTTTGTAACATTAGAATAATATTCTATAGCATGTTAATTGCCGTTTTTTTAGATAATTATTATATTACGTATAGCTAATAAGTGAAAATTTTAAAATTTTACCGGGCATCGCTGCAGAGTGCAACACGAGCCCAGGATAGAGATGAAGAGCCCGAGGTTGCAGAAACTAGCGGGGCAAGGGCTCCACATTCCTCCCGGCCTTCAAAACGGCCTATAACCCAAACCCTGTCTGGTCCCCTGTTATGGAGACAATAAAGCCAGATGGGGAACCAAGTTGGTCTGTCCMGTCATTAACGCTTTAACGCGGGGCCCGCA
>JASNJN010000567.1:0-14408 GCA_030180075.1 Mikrocytos mackini | reverse complement strand
TTTTAAATACAATTAAAACCACGGGGAAACGCTTTAACCACAGAGTTCGGTTAAAAATGGGGATAAACRCAATTTSCAGRTATYTCRAAATTATGTTGTAATTTGWMTAACATTGAAATGTCGCCCATCTAAAGAACTTAATAAAATAATTACAAGCGGTTGATTTGATGTAAATTCAATATTTTATGATCCTGTATCATTTTCAGTGCCCCAGAAGTACTTGAATACTGAAACATTTTTAATTAAATTAGACCAAACTCCCTAAAATAGGCTAAGATTGTAGTGATTAAGTCTAGAAATGGGCTAAACCCTCGTAGTTTACTATATGCCGGTATATTTAAGGAGAGCATATAATTAAGATTATAATTATCTTTCGATGGCAAAAATCATAATCACGTAATAAATCAAAATGATCATGATTATTATACTATAAATAACATATTTCCCCAACTTTTTTCGATTTTCTGATAAATACCATTTTTATCGACCATATAAAATTTTATCCTCATGCATTTGCTTACTGAACGGACGGCGACATAGTTTGCCCAAATTCCCTTGCGGCGCACATTGAGGAAATATTCACGATAATCGAATGGTATAAAAACTTTCTATGTACACATGATTTTTTTGAATAAAATTACATGTACTTCTTCTAAGCAGAGATGAGAAAATAGGGTCGAATCGGGTCGGCTAATAACCAACGATCGGGTTTTGCTGATTCAGCAAGTTTGAATCGAATTTTTTAAATCCCTTTTATATCCGCACCGCCCTTATTCTCGTTCTTCCGGCTATTGGCATGCTCTCCCGGGGTTTTAATTTAAATTTGTTTTATTTCTCTGCGTAATTCGTCGAATTTGGATTTCCTTTCACCTATCTGTTGAGAATTTTAAATCTTTTCGAAGTATTTACCTTTAACAAGGGTTTCACAATTTGCTATTAAAAGGGCATGGGTTTTAAGTTTGCTTACAGCATTGATCTTGTAATCAGGACCTGCCATTTCGTCAACTTCAAAAGATTTTTGTTTCTAAAATTTAACTTTTGAAAATAGAGCTTCCTGTGTAGAAGTGCACACTGTTCCCTGGATTTCCTCACAACCTTCTTATTTTTCTCTTGTACACCCGACAATTTCCACTTTGTTCAGTCCTGGCACCTATTCTTTCTCGGTTTTGTACTTTGGCTTGATTTTAGAAGCTTTCCGGGGTCGATGAAGGCTTATTGTTGAAATCAAGGATTTGGTCGTTTAGTTGGCAAGTGGGAGCACTGTAATTACATGCTGTAACGCCTTCTTTGACTTTTTTGCTTGAAGGAGTAGAGAAGCCTTGTACAAGTTCAATTATCGACAATTCAGTGATAGCCTGGAGCTTTCTAGGCCATTGTCGATAGTATGGCACCTGTTATATTCTGGTAGAGCTTCTATTTTACAAACAAGTATGGAACATTGTATTTACTGGTTTAAAAAGAAGGGCTTGTTGACTTTCAAACATGGAGCCTCTATATAATGAAGAGTTTGATAAGGAAGGTTCAAAAGATATTTAAAGACGTCCTATTCTATACTTGGGCTTACTTCTGTCCAATTTCTCTTTACAAAGAATTTCTTTAAAGGGATTCTACTTTTGATTTTCTTCGGAGTTAGTTTTCTACTCTCTTGGTCTGATAGCTCACTCTCTTCTTCCGTACAACTAACAGTGTCAATGTATAACATACACTCTTTGTTACACCATCTGGAAATATTCATTTAGGAGGGTAAAAAGATATAGAATGTAGGGAAGTGTTAATTATTTTGAAAAAGGGATTTCTTTTAGATTGGTGTTGAGTCCATAGAACGATTTTCAGGTTGGTTTATGCCGAAATAGGAAAATAAAAAGTTAAATTTGAGAATGGAGATGACTCATCTTCTACTTCCATCGTGTCTATAAATAGTTGTGGAGAATCCAAAATTGTACTATAATTATGGAAGGGATTGGCTTGCTTGGGAGAGTTTTTTATTCTCTAGTTATATAGTTTAGGCTTTTTTGAGGAAATAGCTTGGCATTGGAGTGTCACTAGGAGTTGGTGAATACTTTAGAGAGAAGGGGGTTTGTAGGATTATTTAGGAGATATTTATAGGCTTCTATTCGAACCATGGTGTTTTCTGTATTCTATGGAGCAGATTTGGGGGGTTTTTTTAGAACTTTTGAATTTATTAAGGGGTTATAGGGACTTATAATAGGGTTGTATACATCAGGTGAGTTGTAGGGATTATTTGGAAACACTTTTAGAGTTTGTGGAGTCGATTTGGTACATATCTTAGGTTCTGAAGTAGTTAGCATATGATTTTCCTTAAGAATTTTGTTTGGATGAGAGTCTTTTTCTGTCATTTTCTTAGTTGTGTGTTGGTTACTGGTAGTTTAATGATAGACATAGTTAGATTGATTTGATACCCAAAACAGCTTTTCGGATTAGTATTCAGTATATTTAACATGGTATGAGAGATAAATGTAAACGAGTTGAAAGATTCGCCGAATAGAAACACGTATTGCCTAACCATTTAAAAGACTCGGGTATGTCATAAAAATACAATCTATAAAGCTATGAATGTATTCGATAAGACGTCATATAGTATTTATATATAAAGAACAACATAATAGAAAATGTTTAGTGCGAACAACAGAGATCTAGGATATTATTATTAGTTTAGAAATTGAATTTGGTCATAAACATTATAAAAGAAATGCTTTATTAGTAAAACAAATAAATCTTAAAAGGAATTAATATCAAGTTATTTTAATAATGTTTATTTTATTTACTTATCATTTAAGAAAGAATACGCCTTTAATTCATAAACATCCAAATAGTTTCTACTCGCGTTTATATAATATCCTAGACGGCTGAAGTGATTTTTCACAGCGCATGTCGAACCAATTGTACTAGCATTCTTGATAAGTATCTCATATTGTTTTGGAAGTGTGTTTTTTAAATCTTCCAAAATTTAAGACTGCTATTAAATAAAGTTTCAGGGCTGTTATACAGAGATTTATATACTCCGACACTTCATCCAATTGCAGAGGCTTTGCTCTTAGTTTTTCAAAGATTGGAAATCAAATGCTTCTTTATTCCGATAAGAAACTTCTGGGGTTTTGTTCTTTTTTTAGTTCTTATGCTTCCAGATTAATTCATTCTCCTTCTGTTTGATAAATTTCTTCAGATTCGATTACCGATCTTAAAAATCCAAAAAGAAATTTCGCAGTATAGTTGATAACTAGGACAATTGGCTGAAAGCAGGGTGAAGAAAAGTGCAACATAGTAAGTTATCATGAGCTTCCTCGTAAACTGGCATGTTATTATTGGAAATATTATATGCTTCGCTTAACAAACGCCGTATTTATATGTTGTCATCTTGTTTGTACTCCCTTATATACTCTGTAAGGGTACGCATGAGTGGTTTGAGCAAACATAGCGTGTATGTTTTCTGTTCAACGTCTTTTGTAGCCAGATAAAATGGTTTTAAGAAGTTTACCAATTTTAAAATTAAATTTTCGTCAATATCACGGACAGGGTTGGGTTTAAGACCGTCCATAACCTTTTGTACAGGACAAGTGGTTTAATCCAGGTTTAAACCTGGTTTAATCCTGTCCAAACCCCTTTTTTCAGGTTACAATATTTCCTAATTATATGATAGATGTTTAATTTATTAAGAATGTAATATAAAAAAATTTGAATTTATTGCTTTTTTGGCGACAAAAAAATTAGCTTTCCGGCAAAGTATTATGATCATTTGGTGACGATTTTGGAAAATGTAGTTTCGCGTTTCAATCTCAGACCCATCGAGCCCCTACCAAACAGGAGGTTTAAGACGTCTTTTACGCCCAAAACCTTTTGGACAGGACGGCAAAAACCGGTTTAAACCTCCCAACCCTGATCACGGAGCATATTAAATTGTTTTTCGTTTTGCTGATATTTCGTTATGTTATCGATATTCTTGAAAACATCGTTTAACATGATATATCGAGAATTCCACCGGTTTATACACAATGAGGGCAATTTTACTCCAACAATCACTCTGAACCCCGAAAACTTACTCATCCGTGACAGTTTGGAGCATCCCTTAAAACTTTTGCAATTTGTATTGGTGTCTCTTTAAATACAATTGTTAATGTCGTATTCAATCGATATGCAAAACAAACGAGGTCGAAGGCATTGGGTAATAGATTGACGATATTGGAACCCATATCAGTGATTACCCCAGAAATATATTGATGTTTCAGTCCGTATTCGCTAATAATTTCTTCAACATCGGTTATAATTGATATTTTAGTACTGTTCTCAATTTTTTAGAATGGCCAAAACGTGGGCTGCATTTTTCTAGCCCATCGTTTTTGGGCTGGAAATATTACAGCCCAAATATTTTTACTCCGTTTTGGGCTATGGCAATTTATAGAGAAATTGTGATTCTTAAATTTACATTTATTGGTTTATTATTTTATTAATAAATAATAAATAAATTTATATGTTATTAAATATCATTTCCTTTGAATTTCAAGCTTAAAACAGATTATAGTCTATATTCATATAAATATATAAATTTATCTACTTCTATTCGGTTACTATTATATATTTGTTAACTATATAATCAATATATTATTTATTTACTGAAGGAAAATTAAATCAGTAATAATTTTAGAATTGATATTATTATCTACCTATGTTTTAACTGACATAAATTACGGACAACCCAAATCTATCTGTGATACAGATTGAATTGTCGAATATTCGTTTTGAAAAACATCAATTTTTTGGTAATCGTTTACCGAATACTCTTTAAAAACAATTTCAGATTTAGCGAATATTCGCTGATTTTTTGCACGTGAAAAATTTAAAAGTTGAACTTAAATAATGAAAATATATGCACTATGTAATGTTTAAAATCAGGATGACGAAATCAATATTAGAACTAAATTTATTTTTAATTTTTCAGCATATTAAGTCATTCCAGAATTCCAAAGATTCTTCGAATATTCGTAGATTTTGCAAGTGTCCAATCTCTAATCTATATTCGAAGAATAAACTTCAGATAAAATATAAATTAATTCGCTATATAGTTAAGACTGTATTTCGATTATCTAAAACGCCGAATTATATAAGGGATCATGAGTAGGGCTCCCAAAAAGCAATTTTTTCAAAATTGCATATGATTATTAATACGTCATTTTAACACCCTAGAACGATTTTCAGGTCCCATAAAGCCATTGGTAGCGTTTTTTAAAAGCAATAATAGGCAATAAAGCAATTTTGGGCAATTTTTAGGTAAATTGACTAAAATAACAGCAATTTGGCGTAATAAATGGAATTATTTGAGTTGTTAATCTGTCAAAATTCAAATAAAATTTTTTGACGAAAAAATCAAAAATTAAATTCACCATATTAATCATTAATAGTTATTTAATATCGTTATTAATACATAATCAGAATTATTTTGTTATTTCAGGTTATTTTGGGAAGGAATTATCCCAATTTTATAATAAAATTGGTGGATTTTCATCGTTTTAACGGCAATTTGGCGCAAAGAATGCATGTTTTATGGCAATTTCCTATATAAATATAAAAGCAATCTCTGGAAGCCCTAATCATGAGTACGTGACAACTCATTTGGTAAACAAACTTGCGGATTTCTTATAATGAATGTTTTAGGTAATAAAAAAATTTAAAATTGCTATTTGGCAAATAATCAACATTTATTATTGTTTAATATACTTTAGCAGGTTACAGGACTATATAAATGAAAGGTTAGATAAGCCTATTTAGTAATATGGGAATTGTCGAAGGCATGTAGCCAGTTGTGACCTATCCCGTCAAAAATAGATAAGCCTCATATAAACTCATTATATAGGAATGTTTTGGTTATAAAAAGGCATAATTAGTTTAATATTGCTATTTTTTTTAAATTGGGACATGACGGTGAGATAGGGTCACAGGAGTAGTTATAATAAATAATTAAATTGTGTTCCTGAACTAAAAAAAATATACTTTAGCAATCAGGACATTTTGTATTCATATATTACGTTTAAAAAATAAGATTAGTATGTTATACCATAAGTTCGACCATATTTTTAAAACATTATTTTTACTTTTTATAGCCATTTCAGGTTTGATAGACGATAAACAATATTTACAATAGGTTTCTCGACTTTTTGACGGCATTTAAGCTAGTTTAGAATAAATGAGCGAAAATCTTAATATTTTAAGTTTCCGATGGATACCTTGCGTCCTTAGTAAAAAAAAACAGAAAACAAAATCCCGGAATCGTTATTTTTGATTATAAACATGAATATCGTATCTATAATGAAAAATATGATTTTATGGGGAAATTAAAAATTGTGCTTTTTAAAAAAATATTCCCAATTTGTAAGAATTGACAGCAATATATTATTATAATTTTGAAATTTGGGCTGGAAAAATTACAGCCCCAGCCCATGGGCTAGCCCAAAATTACTACAGCCCAAAATTTGGCCACTCTCTCAATTTTTGTGTAGAAAGATTTTGAGTAAAGAATTCGTCATTCTTGTTGATATATGGGATAAATACTGCCAGAAATTTTTGGCAAGTTGTCTTTTGCGCCCACAGATCCATGTATAGCGCAAAATTCTCTAGATTCTTCGTTTAGATATAAATTTTAACTTTTCATTTTTGTAGAACTTTCACAACATGTTTGAGAATGATGTTCTATGTGAGATAGTATCAGGAGTTACAATAATATGATTGCGATATGATATTTAAGTTAGAGACTTGATAAAATTTTTAAATCCTTCCGTCTCTACCAGTCGTAGAGGTAGCCAACAGTTAATGAGAAATTGAAAAATTAATTCATTGAGTTGCTTCTTGTTTTCTACTGTTAATTTTGAGTTCTGCACAAATGACAATATAGATGGTGTGTATGAATTTTTCTTACTGTGATACACGTATACTATAATAAAAATCGAATATCACAAAGGTAGTTTCTTTAATAACGGAGAATTTAGTCCAGACATGGCTGGTTGAGTTAGGCTTTGTCAGTGTAAGTTTTTTAAGTTGATCTTCGGTTAAATAGATACCAGATTCCAACACAACAGAGTGGGTAACTCCGAGAAAAACGGTCGCGTTTAAAAAAATGACGGGGAGGGACACCCCTGCCTTACTCTTTTCCTTCGTAACGAAGAAAAGAGCTTGTTTCCAAAATCCAATTTACCCCAAACACGGAAATCGAACCCACGCAACCCCGAACACCACCCGGAAATATCGACATCGGCTCGAATGTCGACCAAAGGCATGTCTCCATTTGGGCCCCTATCCCCAAGTATACCCGTAATTTGTGTTGTATATCATCTTTAAATATTATCTTCGGCTAAAATTAATATTTATGGACAAAAAGTTTGAAACACCAAAAAACACCCAAATAAAATCTTAAAACCAAAAACTTATAAATAATTAGTATTCAATAACATCTCCTTTATTTAACATAACCTTCTCTAATCTTTTATCCATACTATCAATCAATTTTTCGAAAATTTCAGTTTCTAGGTTGTCCCACACTTTTGTCAAAGCATTCCATAGTTCGTCTTTGCTAGTATATACCTTCCTTGTCTTATAAACGCGTTGAACCAATATTGCCCAGATATTTTCCACCGGGTTGAGGTCCGGGGAGTTGGCTGGCCATTTCATAGTTTTAACTTTTATCTTTTCAAAAAACTCCATTGAAGACCGGGATACATGGCAAGGTGCATTGTCTTGCTGCCATATGTACTTGTTATCCCTATAAAAAGTAGAAATTCGAGGTAGTACGTGAGTTGCTAGCATGTCTTGGTACTTCTGGCTATTTAACGTTGTATCGACTCTGACTAGTTTTACACCTCCTAAACGACATATAGCAGCGAAAACCATAATAGATTCCTTGGTCTGATACTTTTGTAGTTGTCGCATGTTGTTGCTTGTATGTAACTTCGAGGGGGACCATAATTTAAGTGAAGAATCCGGTCCTATCATATTGAATTTTTTTTCATCGGTGAAAATGACATGATGAAAGTAATCACTAGGGCTCCCAAAAAGCAATTTTTTAAAAATTGCATATGATTATTACTACGTTATTTTAACGCTCTAGAACGATTTTCAGATCCTATAGAGCCTTTGGTAGCGTTTTTTAAAAGCAATAAAAGGCAATAAAGCAATTTTGGGCAATTTTTAGGTAAATTGACTGAAATAACAGCAATTTGGCATAGTAAATGGAATTATTTGAGTTGTTAATCTGGCAAAATTCAAATAAAAAAATTTTTAAAAAAAATCAAAAATTAAATTCGCCGTATTAATCATTAATAGTTATTTAATATCGTTATTAATACATAATCAGAATTATTTTGTCATTTCAAGTTATTTTTGGAAGGAATTTCCCCCATTTTATAATAAAATGGATGGATTTTCATCGTTTTAGAGTAGAGTTCCCAAAATTCTCGAACCTAAAATTTATCGAGAAACGGATTTATGGCCATATTTCCCGGGAAATGAGAAAAAATTCTCGAAATGCTCGAAAATTTTCGAGAATTTTAGAGGCAATTTGGCGCAAAGAATGCATGTTTTAGGGCAATTTCCTATATAAATATAAAAGCAATTTCTGGGAGCCCCAATTATTATCCCTATCCAAATTATCCTTCAAATGCCTTAAGTACAAATTTATCCATTTACTTTTGGTCTGTTTTTAGATACTTTTTTCTATAAATGTATTCTGCAAAATTTAGATAATAATTTTCTTTCCTTACCCCATAATTTGGGAGTGAGCAGGGTTGGGAGGTTTAAACCACATGGTTTAAACCAGTTTTTGCCGCCCTGTCCAAAAGGTTTTGGACGTAAAAGACGTCTTAAACCTTCTATTTGGTAGAGGCTTGATTGGTCTGAAATTGAAACGTGAAATGACCTTTTTTAAAATCGTCACCAAATGATCATAATATTTTGTTTGAAAGCTTAATTTTTGCCGTTAGAAAAACAATAAACTCAACATTTTTTATATTACATTCCTAATAAATTAAAATTCTATTAAAAAACTACGATATATGGTAACCTGAAAAATGGTTTCGGACAGGATTAAACCACTTGTCCTGTACAAAAGGTTATGGACGGTCTTAAACCCCACCCTGGGAGTGAGGCTTTTAATGCACGCCATGTTGATTCCATTTTATTWRWAAATTCCGAACAATAATAGAGATATAAAGCTACGTTTATATTCGGATTTAAATTACTTACAAAAATCGTACACCAAAGAAATCTTCGACAAGGCTCTTCAAGCTCTTCAACAGAAATACAACGAGTTCCCTTTTCTTGACGAATTTCTAGAGTACTTTCATAAGGCTCCACTTCATTTTCCCCGTTTTTCTTGCATTCTCCCCGCAGTTTTTCATTTTCCCTTCGGTTATTCATTTTCCCCGTTTTTTCAGAAATGGAAGTCTTAAAAATGATCAAAAAATGCAGTTCAACAATTTAAAATTTAATAGGTCGGTTTAAAAATTTCTGTAAATTATTATCAGTAAAAAATTTTGAACTTGAATTTCAAAATTTCYACTGCTTTGTAAATTCGGTAAAAACTTGATTTTCTATAAAGGTATAAAATTTTCAAATATAAATTACCTAATAAAAAAATTCAGAAAATCAAATTTTTTTGGTGATGAAAAAGCGTTTTTATGGTCTAATTAAAATTTTTGAAAAAAAAATTTTTTTGGATTTTTCCAAGGGGGTGCGTGCATCAGGTAGTTTTTAAAAAAAGTCGGACCATAAAAACTCAATTTTTTTCATGAATTTTTTTTCGAAATTTATCTACCTAACGTGTTTTCGAGAGATCTGCAAATAGATACCTATAAAAATTTCATGGATTTTCCAGTCGAGTTAATATCAAAATTTTTGAAATTTGGGTTAAAATTACCTTTTTTGGGTCGTCCATATATCAAGTATTTTTTCGAATTTTTATCTCAAAATTGTTTTGTCGTTAAGATTTCGCCCGTTAAAAGCYGTAAARAAWWTTTSAGAAAAAATTTTGTATAAAAATCATATATTTTTGTGCACGACTTTTTGAACCAAAAATTTTGATTTTGGTCCAAAAGTCGTGCACAAAAATATATGATTTTTATACAAAATTTTTTCTCAAAATTTTTTTACAGCTTTTAACGGGTGAAATCTTAACGATAAAACAATTTTGAGATAAAAATTCGAAAAAATACTTGATATATGGACGACCCAATAAAGGTGAATTTTAACCCGAATTTTTACTTTTTTGATATTAACTCGACTGGAAAATCCATGAAAATTTTTATAGGTATCTATTTGTAGATATCTCAAAAATACATTTGCTAAATAAATTTCAAAAAAAATTTCATGCAAAATTTTGAGTTTTTATGGCCCGACTTTTTTGAAAACCACCTGATGCACCCCCTTTGGAAATTTGAAAAAAATATTTTTTTCCAAAAATTTTTATTAGATCATAAAAACGTTGTTTTCGCCACAAAAAAAATTTCATCCAAAAATTTTTATTAGGAAATTTATTTTTGAAATTTGTATCACAGTAAAAAAATTAATTTTTGAATAATGTTAAATTTTTTATTTTGCTCAGAAATTTGCAATTCAATAAAAATTGAAAAGTTTTTTTTAATTCAAATTTAAAATTTGCGGCGATGGAAAAATTTTTTGGCAAACAGGATAATTTGTAACAAATTTAATTCCAGCTAAATTAAAAACGTGGGAAATTTGAAATATCGTGGGAAAATTGATAAAATTACGGGAAATAAAAACATGCAGCCCTTTTGGTCTGGCGTACGAAGGGATCCCACTTCAGCGTGTCTTTGCCTACCTGTGGATTCACCATCCAAGCCTGCACTTTGATTTTTTATCATGGACCATTAAAAAAAAATTTTTTTTTTACTTCTTTGTTAGTTCGTTGGTCGCATCTATTCTTTAATATTGCTATAAACTCCTTTGCTATTTCATTGTCTGACGTATTAAGCTTCTCAATTGTGAACTCTATGAAGTTTAGCGATTGGAGTACTGTGCAATTTTCGGAAGAAATCTTGTCGGAGAGATATTTCAATGGTTTTAATAAATCAATGATTTCTTTAACCATATTTTCGTCTTCTTTGGTGATGTCTACTTCCAAATCAAAATCTATGATTATTTTCTTAATTGATTTCAAATTTAAAATAAACGATTGTAGCATTCTAAGTATAGAGTTCCTTCGTATAGAAATATCAAGATAAACTCTATTGCCAGTCAAATATTCTATTTTTCTACTACTTCTTTTAATTTAATTTATTAATTCGCGGACTTTATCGATTGTAGATTCGTAAATCTGTCTCTTTTTATAAGTTGTAATATGTAATTGTCCTGTAGAAGGGGTACCCGAGTCTTGTTGTGAATTCGACGCTTCTGTATCAGAACATTCCTCGTCTGTTTCATTCGTTTCCATATTAGAATTTAGTTCGGATTCTGAGTAACTGTCCTCACAATTTGATGATTCTTCACAACTACTATTACTACCAGATTCATCTTCTATTTTAATGTCAAATTCTAGTTCGTCTTTAATTTCTATGGTTTTCGATTTTATTTTTGGATAAATAAAATCTTTTACTGCCAAATGGAGGGTGTGGGCAAGACATATGACATAGGGACACTGTGAGTATGTTGTCATTGACAGCATAAGATTGCAACCATCTCCAACGATCGCCAAAATGTCGCCATTAAACTTCAGTTCATACTCATTTAACAAATTGGCTAGGAGTTGATAACAGACCAAGGCAGTAAATTTTCCAGTGATTTTCCGAAATCCCAAGTTAAAGAATCTGTGTTTACTACTTACCATAACAGAGACATATCTTGTAAGAAAATTATCAGACCATTCGTCAAAATAAAGAGTAAACTTTTGGTTGTTTTGAATCATTCGTTTAAATCCCGTCATCATGTTATTTTTTATAGAATCAGCTTCCTCCTTGATGTATTTTTTGATTGTATTAGAAGATTTTGGAATATTTCTAAAGTTACTATTCTCAAATAATGTTCTAATCGTGTCACTTGTAACGAGTGTATGTAAGCTTAAGTTATCCTTGCAAACAAGCATGCATATATGAGACCTTAGTATTCTGTTGCAGTTTGAAACAACAACATAGGGCATAAGTGTATTTTTTGGTGTGTTCTGCCCGGTTGTGTTAACCAATTTGCTTACATCATCTTGAGTTTTTTATGTGACCTTTCTAAATGATCCCATAAATTAGATGTTGTACTTCCTGAACGAGCGTAATTACATAAACACTTCTTACACTTTGCTGTGCCGTCTCTGTTTTTTGTAAAACAATGCCATATATTGCTTACCATATTTAAAATTTTAGAAAATAAAAAACATATACGACCAATCTACAGTGTTTGAAAATCAAATAGTTCATTCAATTCGTTTATATTTACCAGCCATATCAAAGAAAAAACTTATTATTAAACAAAAATTCGAATGTTCGTTTTTCGAATAACATTCGTTTTCTAGACCAAAACATTCGAATATTCGAATATTCGCATTCGCAATTGCAAACTCTACATGCACATAAGAAACCGTATAAAGATCAAACCACATTAAATTACTATATCGATAAACTTAAGCGCGAAAATAAAGCGTTATCAAGAGATATTGCTATAGAAATTGAAAACAATCATGATTTTTCTAGATTAAACAAATTAAAGGAAGATTTAACCACAATGTTCGGTTTTATCAAGGTTTCTGAAGAGGATAAAAAATTTTTTTTTTAAAATGGTCCATGATAAAAAATCAAAGTACAAGGCTTGGATGGTGAATCCACAGGTAGGCAAAGACACGCTGAAGTGGAATCCCTTCATACGCCAGACCAAAAGAGGCATTAACTTGTCTGGCCCTCCGCTCAAGGCTGCCATGAAAATGGAGAAGGCCGGGGCGGATAAAGGGCAGAGTCCCCTGCGTAGACCCCAAAAAGGTGCACTGATGTGCAGTAACAGCGAGCAAAGGGAACGTATAAGTGAAATAAACGCCACACCGATTAATAAAATCATATACCCCAATCCCGGTCCCAAATCAAAACGTGGAAGGCCAAAAAAGCCCAAAGCGAAAACCCATGTGTCGATAGACAAATGGGTCGTCTCAAGCATATCTTGTAAAACTGAAACAGGCAATAAAAAATTGTTCATAAAAAGTCCAAACCGAAAGGAGAGGGCCCAGTTTTTGTACCAAAGTGGAAAAATCCAAATTGGTTAGGCTTTAGGGTCCCGAAAGCTATTGAAACACAAGAGCAACGGGACCACTTTTTTAAAATTTTATATTTCAAAGAAAACCAAAAGAAATTGATTTTAGAAATGACGAAACAGAACGAAAAGTTGGAGACAATAGATCTCACTGATAAAGGAGAGAAGAAACAGGGAAGCAAACCCGAGAGGGGAAAACGCCTCTAACGGGGAGGGGTGTTAAGCAGGAAAAAAGTCAGACGGCTGAAATTCGTTTTCCCCCAAAAAATGTCGTTTTCCCCCAAAAAGTGACGAATTCCCCCAACATGGTCGTTTTCCCCGAAATATGTCGAAAAACCCCCAAAAATGAGGGTATGCATGAACAAGTGATTAAATTTGAGTTTTTTCGGGGATGATCAATACATGGTAATTTTCATCACTTTGGAATAAAAATAATTTTTTTAATAAAAAATTTTACCCCAACCAAGCTTATAAAATAGTGTTTAAATTTTTTTGAAATTTTTAAATGTGCCAAAAAAAACGCAAAATATGACAAACTTTTAAGTATATGTGGGGATATGGATACTAATTTGTAATAAAGTGCTTTAGGTGATCTAAAAAATAAGAACAAAGCCATCATATGGTCTCTGCAAGTAAAAATTAAAAAAAAATTTTTTGCATTTTCAAAGGGGTACCCTTGGTAATAGCCGTAAAAAGTTAGTGACCAAAAATATGGAATTTTTTAAATAAAAATTTTCAAAATTTTTTTAGCATGTTTATTTTTCAGAGATGTATCGATAGAAATTCTAAGGAAATTTGGGGGCATTCTCAGAAGGGTTAAACAGGACACACAAAAATTAGACTCAAAAAGCCCATTTTTTGTCACAGCCGATTAACAAATTTTTTTTAATTATTTTTTATGAAAAATGATTATTCTTCGAGATTTTGGCGATTTAGCATCATAAAAGAATTTTCATGAAATTTTTTTAAAATTTTTATATAAATTTCAGTGTCGACTTTTGGTTCAAAATCAGAAATTTCAATAAAAAATGAGAAAAATTTTTTTGATAAAAATTATTCTTAAAACAACCGTTAAAGGTCTTCTTTACTCGAAAACAATATTTATAGACCATTTTGGTGATTCTTTGAGAAAATTTTCTTGAAAATTTTCCTCATTTTTTATTGAAATT
>JASNJN010000562.1:0-19902 GCA_030180075.1 Mikrocytos mackini | reverse complement strand
AGAATGAATTCACACAGAGTAATGAAACTACGTGTTTGAATATAAAAGATGAAATGACAGATTATGAGAATGTTAAAAGTACACAAGAAGTAGACAGTTATTGGAGTAAATACAAAAAGCAGTTTCCAAGATTACATTCGGAATATTTAAAGATGAAAAGTTTTATATTTTCAAACGGACCAGTAGAACGATTGTTTTCAAGAGCCAAACACCTAAGTTATTGGAGAAAGAACCGAATAAGTGCAGAGAATTTGAAAATAAGACTGTTATTAAATGAGAATTGGGTAAATATTTTTAAATGAATTTAAATACGAAAATTTAATTTATGTTTTAAAACGTTCCGATCAAGTTTAATCTAGTTTTAACTTTGGATTTTTAACATTAAAAATTTTTTTTTTCGACGGTTCATATATGATCCAGTTGTACATGACGATTATTTTAAAAATTTTAGAAAACCAACATTATGGGATATGTTGTATAAATGATGCTTGCGGAYTACATATCTTGTCAATAACAATCACAGCTTCCCAGGGCACGGTTTCTATCTCGGCGATTTTTCAAAATTTAACTTTTCAAAAATTAAAATAGCATTTGTGGCGACTACATGCAACCTTAGGATTTTTACAAAAAGAAAACACACTTGGAATATACTTAAATAGCTCATACATATAGTATATTTAGTACAGTGTTCAAAATAATATTTGACCAAAATGTACTTTCCAAAAAATCGAAATATCCATACACAGACATCTACATTCTTAACCAGTTATAAAATATGTTTAACAAGTCTATTCATTATAGATTAGATAATAATGAACTATTAACGAGTTAGAAAAAAACCATGAAATCTAAAAATAACGGACTTTTTCCCCCTCGGCAATTTTTTTCCAAAAAGTTTCAAAAATTTTCACCCAAAATCCACTTTTGGCGCACTCAAAAAGCTATTTTGGCCAAAATAGGCCATAAAAACGGGACATAATGAACATATTTTAAAAAGTAAAAATGGCAAATTTTGAGCAAACTGCAAAAATTTGGAAAAAAAATTTTTTCAATGAAAATGTATTTTTGATCTCATAGAAACCTTGTGCCCATTTTTCATGTTTAATAAAACAAAAAATCAGAACATAATTTTGGGCATAAATCCTTGTCCAAAATTATACCCTCGATGCCGCCGTCCAAAAATGGGCAAAATCCGGGATTTTGTAGCTTTTTTGGATTTTTGACGACATATTATCGCGGCATAAAGCATAAATTTAGGTATAATCCGGTTTATCGCGATAACGCTGTAGCTTTTCGGAATTATCGCGATAAAGCATATTATGCCTTTTGAAAAAGGCTATTTTAAAAAGCTATTATGCTCTTGCGAACATCACTGGTTTTATCATAGAATTTATGCAAATAAATTATTAATTTTAAAGATTGTTATTTAATTTGTTTAAACTTTCAAAACCTATAATCAATGATTAAATCGATTTAATATAAAAATAAAATCTTAATTTACTCTGTTAAATACCAAAAATCAAGCATTGTAGTACCTATTCTCTTCACTTTATTTCCATCAATTTCGAAAGTGAAAGTTTTCTTCTCGTTCTTTGAGTTTATACAATCGCATTCATAGTATTTCTTTCCATTTTCATTTTCAACCTCCTGAATACGGATCAAAACGATTGGTTCTATCAACTTGTAAAGATACTGTGTATTGTGGTCTGGGGATATCATGTATGCGACTACAACATGCTCCTTGGATTTCTCTAATAGCTCTTTTATCGATTTAACTTTTAGTATACTTTTAAATTTTATTTTTGAGTAACAATGAAACGAAGACGTTCGGCGACCGCCACGAAGCCACAATCGGTTCCTTCTAATCATTCCGAACAAACACACTCCTTCATGGTTCATATGGAACAAAGTTCCTAAAATAGAAAATTCACGTGTGTTGTAATTGGAAAGATTTGGCAGTACATTGTTTATATTAACTTTCCTGTTCTCATTTATCAGCCTATACAAACGCAAGACAATTAGACACAGTTTGAATGATTCAGAGAATGAATGGGGGATGTTGAAATTCTTTAAAGAGACATCTTCTTCTTTGTATTGAAATATGGGCTTCTTATACTTTAACTCGTAACTTTGTAGAACACCTCTTTGTATTAGAAGTAAAGAAATAAACACAGCGATCATTTTGTAGTTTATAAACAAAGAACGAATTAATACTAAGACAAAATAAACTACGTTACAAAAATAGAACAAATTTAATTCTTATATAGAATTAACACATTCAATAAATGCATGAAGAGAATTGCACAAACAGCATTTATAAAGGAAATGATAATCAACACACAAATAGCAGAAATTTATAGTTATTTAGCTGCTTGGATGCTTCAGAGGAATTTCTATCAGCAAATAATCTACTTTAGTTATATTACACAATAATACAACACTTAAGCTTTGAATGTTTTAAAAACTTTTAAAAAAAGAATTCAAAAGTTTCATTTTTAGTACATCAAAGAAGCTACAGAACGAAAATAAATACATTTTATTACGCCCTAAAAGTCAGCACTACACTTATGAGCTAAAGGACACAATTTGTAATTTGTTTCTTAGTCTTAAAGTAAAATATATAAAGAGAAACTTGGTACAGAATATTAACTTTACAACACAAAGAGCATAAATTTAACTCTGAACTTTCTTAATTACAAATAGCCTCAGAAACCCAATATCTTATTACAAATTGCAAAGAAAGAATTCAGACCTTCTTCAATTTATCTGCACAATTAAAACAACAGTACTTTACCCCTATTTATTATATTGACACCGATTTCGTAGATAAAAGATTGATGAGTACTAAAAATAATACTTTCAATATATTACTCGGAATTTACATGAAAATTAACTATGTGGTTAATGAAGGTTTGGGAGACGTAGTTAAACATTTAAACAGAATAGAAGTTTACTTCATACCGATTAACTCTTTAGAAAACATAAAGAAGATATTCCTAACTTAAATACAGAGAAAATGAATAGTATTAATTTCATTAAAACTTTTGTTAATCCATACACCAAACTCGTAAAAGATCTTATTATACGCAGTCGAATGAGAAAACAATAGTCATGCAAAACGCGAAGTTATCGCTACGGAACAGTGACAACTATTCACAACACCAGATCCTGAAAACATTCCATAAACAAAAAGATAATATGATACAATAATTACTTTTTAAAACGATGTTCCAAAAATGTGATTTATTACATTAAATTAAAAGATTAGTAAATAAATATAAAACAATGAAAGACATAATATTTACCTTAAAATAAATAAAAAAATTAAGATGTTTGATGGACGAAAAAAGAATGGATATCCACAATTCAGACATCATTTATTAGAAGTTTATCGCAGATTTAATGGAATTGTAAACGATGTGGGTTGAATTGATGCTTATAACTGAATATGAAGAGATATACGTTGTTTTACAATGATTGTTTACCATAATTATGAAAGTATGGAGAACAAGGCATGAATTAGTTGGAAATATACAGTAAACTACGAAGGTTTAGCCAATTTCAAGACTTAGTCGCTCCATTCTTAGCCGGTTTTTAGGGGGTTTGGTCCAATTTAATTAAAAATATTTTACTGTTTAAGTGCTTCTGGGACTCTGAAAATGATACAGGATCGTGAAAATATTGAATTTACCCCAAATCAATCGTCAATACATTGTTTTGTTAAGTTCTTTAGGTGGGCAACATTCTAGTGTTAGTCAAATTACAATATAATTTTGAAATACCTGAAAATTGTGTTTATCCCCATTTTTTAACCGAACTCTGTGGTTAAAACGTTTCCCCGTGGTTTTACTTATATTTAAAATTCACCATCCGTTTTTTATAGATGAAAATATACATTATCAATAGGTTTTATATGATTTTCCTGAATGGATGATACAACCAAGGATCCCCCTTGGAAAACAACAAATTGAGATTTTGTTACCAAAATATATAAAGGGAATTTAGATGTCTTAATCACTCTACTCTTAGCCAGTCCAAGGCATTTTGGGACAAAAACCGACCAAACCTTCAGAGTTCACTGTAGATTGAAATTTATTTGTACAACGGTCCTAACGTGCTTTCCACCTTCCTTTTGAAGCTCAATAAATAAACCAGTTTCTCCACATTTCACGGTGTTCGAAGGTTTGATGAAGTACTGTTGTATATCCCAGAAGTAACTGTTTAGTATTTCAACTATTCTAATAAGATAAGCCCTTGTCGTCTTCAAATACTTATAAATACTGTAATAAGTAAATAATGACGCGAATTAAAAATATCTCTGTTGTATATGTTCGTTTTAATATACATTGCTACAGGTGATATGTTTGGATTCTGCACAGAGAGCAGGAATGATATCATTAAATTCCTCTAGGGGGGGGCTATAAATCGTCACCCCACATTTTCTTCCATTTCCCACACTATCTTCCAATTCCCACACTCAGACCAATTTCATCATGATTTTTACCAGAAATATGGAAAATAATGCCATCCCCTGGCTACATACTCACATTAGCCCCATATTGTGCATATTTAACATTTTCGGTGAGTACTCTACCATAGGTTTTTTCAAAAATTAAAAATGGTTTTTTTGTTTTTTTTTCCGAGCCTAGCGAACAACAAAATACTCTGAATACTGGCCAATTATTACATATTATCTGTTTAATGAATAAATATAAGCATATTTACACGRTTGAATAACCGACTACGTACTCACATTACAGTGACTTTTAAGTTSATTTTTATCACTAAATATGGCATGTGGGAATAAATTATATTTAATTTTAGAGATAATTTTTGAAAATTATTACAAATATATTAGGTTATGAAAGCTGGGAAGTTGATTTTACACAATAATATACATTAATTTCCTGAAATTTTAAAAATTTAAAAATTGGAAAATTGCTCGTAATATCCAAGAATATAGCGTGGATTTTCATATTAACCAGTCTAAATAGTCTCAATCTCTGAGAAATATCGTCATACATCGGTTAGGATGTGTGAAACACCATAAAACCACCAGCAAACATGCTAAAATGGACGATCGTGGGATATGGAAGATAGTGTGGGAATCGGAAGAAAGTGTGGGAAATGGAAGAAAGTGTGGGAAACAAGATTCCAGCCACTTTTTGAGATACTTGTCTTGTGATTTCATTCTCAATTGGCTTAACAATGTGTCAAGCTCAGTAAAAAAAGCAAAAATTCGTACTTTCTTTCAAAAACCCTTTTATATAACTGTTTATACCTTCTGACCTATTATTAGTCTTTGTGTCGAGATCAACCTTATTTTCATAATAAAACTCAATTACTTCCTCCTTAATGATATCCCAATTTTTTAAATAGTATTCCTTAATTTTGGGGTGTAAATCATTAATATTTCTGTTATAATCTTCATCATTTTAGACTTCAAAATCTTCACTACTTTATTTCTTTCTTTCTTTGTTTGTTTTTGTCTAATTCCTTGTAACGTTTTGGAATTTCTCTGGTAAAAGCTTGTATCATGTGAAAAATGCATATCCTCATCTTGATATTGGGGAAGAAGTTTCGCAAAGTCTTGCGTTCTACCATATCTTTATCGGTCATCGCTAAATATGGAATTTTGTTATTATTATTCAAGAAAAATGGGAAAAAATGGAACAAAGAATCGCTACACCCATTCATAGAAGAGAATATTAGTACCGGCTCAATGTGGCCTTCGTTATCAATCACACTAATGATGGATAACGTGGATGATGTCTTGAAAATCTTATATGTACCCAGGGTTGTAAGGTAAAAACCACCTGGTTTTTACCACCCTGGTAAAAACCGGATATTACCGTCATGTCATAAACCTTTTTGACGTTTTACCCGGCATAAACCTAAAATTTGGTAGGAACTAATTTTTGGAAGATTTTGGGGATCAAATTTTCGATTTTTATATTTTATTACTTTGATTTTGGAGATTTTTGATTTTTCAGGAAATATTTTATTTCTAATCTCCTGAGATTACGTTAAGTAATTCCAACTAAGATTATTTTTGGAATTTTAAAATATTTTCAAAATATAAAATTTTGAGGTTTTTGACATGGTTTAATCCGGTTTATACCGGTTAAAACCCATGTCGTGTCATAAAGGGTTTATGCCTGTCATAAACGCAACCCTGTATGTACCGTCAAGAAATATTTTGGAACCAAACATTGAATACATGAGTCACATATGTTCATTTTGATAAAATACCCTAGGCGTTCTCCTTTGATTCAATTTCTTTTACGGTTTCTGAGGATTTTAAAATTCAAAATTTAAATTCCAAATCTTCAATACTCTTTTGTACAAAAACTCTTCTTAGATTATAAATATCGTTGTAGTTTCGGCCTCCTAGTTCTTCGTTGGTATAATTTTTCATCAACTTTCTTAAATTGATTCGCTCGCCTTTTAAGCTTTTTAAATTATCCAGAATTGTCTAATCAATTTCTCATTTTTTCTATGTAATGTTGGAATGGCAAAAATGTTATTCTAGTTCAGTAACAACTAATATATCTGGAAAACTCCAAAAAACACAAGGAACGGTGTTGGTTAAATCTGGTGAGCGAACAGTCGAAGATCAAACCACTTACAAAAAGAAAATTATAAGATTAAAATACTCGAAACAAATCGGCTGTCCATTTAAGCTTGTGTTGAATATACAAGGTTATAAATTAGTTGTTACTGAACTAGAATAACATTTTTGCCATTCCAACATTACATAGAAAAAATGAGAAATTGATTAGACAATTCTGGATAATTTAAAAAGCTTAAAAGGCGAGCGAATCAATTTAAGAAAGTTGATGAAAAATTATACCAACGAAGAACTAGGAGGCCGAAACTACAACGATATTTATAATCTAAGAAGAGTTTTTGTACAAAAGAGTATTGAAGATTTGGAATTTAAATTTTGAATTTTAAAATCCTCAGAAACCGTAAAAGAAATTGAATCAAAGGAGAACGCCTAGGGTATTTTATCAAAATGAACATATGTGACTCATGTATTCAATGTTTGGTTCCAAAATATTTCTTGACGGTACATACAGGGTTGCGTTTATGACAGGCATAAACCCTTTATGACAYGACAKKGGTTTTAACCGGTTAAAACCAAAATTTGAAAATTGAAAAATTATTTTTGAAATATGATTGAATTATCCGAAAAGATGATTAGATACGTGTAATATAGTAACCAACAAGAATTATACATTTCGAAATTTTCAAAATGATCCATTCATGGGCGATTTCGTGACCTTACAATCCGAATTTATTTTTACTTCAAAAGTCCGAAATTTCCAATATGAAAATGCCAAAAATATTTTCCCTCTTTATATTGAGGTTTTTGACATTTTTGGTGTCAAAAAGGTTTATGACGTGACGGTAATATCCGGTTTAAACCACCATGGTTTAAACCATGTGTCAAAAACTTCCCCACCCTGCAGAGAGCCCGTGACAAGGTCACCAACTACCAATTTGAAGGTAAGCGAGGACTCAGACATAAGCCTGAACATGAAGAAGTGCGAATTATTCGTGAAACCTTCTATAGGAACCACCTTAAACAGTGGGACAGTTCAAAGCTACAGTCTGGGTTCAATACGATCCGGAAACAAGAACATCTAGATCAAAAAGCATCGAACGTTTGGCTATCCAAGCCAGGATTAAGCCCTTACGACACAAGACGGGTCCTACTACTACAAGAAGGACGCGGTGATGTAAGGGCCTGGAAACACAGGGTTAACCCATCGGTAGACCCAAAGTGTAGAAAATGCAAAGGATGTCCCGAAACCGTTGGACACATCCTAGGTGGCTGCACTGTAATACCATTCAGTCTGCTAAAGAACAGACACGATGCAGTGGTTTTGCAGATCGCCAACGATGTGATCAACAACAGGCAGCTTGGAAAGAAATTCCTGTTGTCAGACATGGGAGCAAGAGCAGAAAGATCGGATGACAACTTCACCCTGGTACTGGACCAACGTGTCTGGTACAAAGAGGAAGGGGTGAAGACGTCACAGTTACCAGACATCTTCTGCATTGACAACATAAAGAAGAGGATCACAATCCTCGAGGTTGGAGTCAGTGCAGAGGACCTGATAACAGTGAAAGAAACCGAGAAGAAGGAAAAGTATAAACATCTCCCAGAAATCATAAGAAGGAAGTACCCTGGTTACAGAGTGACCAACTACACTTTTGTTATAGGACAAGTAGGAGCAATCACTAAGGACGCGTCCGAGAATCTAACCAGGTTCAGAAAGGCAATTGCCAAGCCCCATGGGCTTGGCAGAAACAGGACTGGCTCTAGAATAGCGCAGAAAGTAGAGCTACTGTCAAGGATCCAGAATGTGAACCTGAAAGGTAGTCTCAATATTTACCACTGGTTTTCAACCAAATTGGGAGATGCGCAACCCGGGAACCAAACGCCAAAGCGGCCAATGCCGGCAGCCTATAAGGGGCCCTTAGAAGCATTCATCCAGAGGAGAAGCAGAGTAGGGAAGAAGAATTTCCCCGCAGTCAAACGCTACGTCCACAACATAGGTAAAGCCTTCAACCTCACCCCTGCAGCCCGCAAATAAGAGCTTTGGAGAGAACAAGGAGAAAGGACCCAAAGAGAGAGCGATCAGGCAGCCAACCTTAGTGTCACGTACACTTAAAGACGGGTGCAGGGCTACTTGCCCATACACACCCTTAAAGAGCAGATCCTTCTGAGGTGAAGCCACCTCCGGTTTAGGAGGCAACTAACATTGTCTTTGACAAAATTATTAGGTGGTGTAAGTCCTAGTTGAAATAAAATAAAAGGAAAAGGAAAAAGGAAGTAGGAGGGGTCCTTTCTCCGAAGAAAGGGAACAGGAACCACCAACACGGTTGGAAGTAACAGCGCACAGATCTAATTAATTATGCCTGTATGCTGTTTAATAATAAATATAATAAAAAAATGACTAATGTCACGTTTTTAGTGCAATTCGTCAATGACGAATTTTCCCATTTAGTCAAATTAGAGATTGACTAATTGACTAAAAAGTGTAATTAGTCAATTTATCGTTTTACGCTGAATTGACTAAACAGCGAATTAGTCAAATTAGTCAATCTCCGTTTTGACTAATTACACCATTTAGTCAATTGACAGTTTTTGGTGTTTGACAGTTTTTTCAAAAAAAGCTGACTAATATGTCGTGTTTTTGGCACAAACTGTCAATTTGATTTTGACCCTATTTAGTCAAATTAGTCAATTGACCGACGTACTCGATTTTTAAAAAAAAATGACTAATTAGTCAGTTTTTTGTCACGTTTTTGAATGATTTTTAAAAAACACTTTAGTCAAACACTAAAACTGTCAATTGAAAATATGGCGTTTTTTAAAAATTATTCAATTTTGACGAATGACTAAAAACCCCATTCATTGACTAAAAAATTGACTAAATTTCGAGGGTCTCGTGACTAATTAGTCAAAAAAAATGACTATTACCCATCACTGGTTTAAACCAAATTCCATTACTATTACCCTCTGTTTATCGTGTTTTGTGGACTTTAATATTTAGTTTAAGTAAATGGGCACCTCAGTGCAAAGTTCGTTGTTTTTTTTGAATAAGTGAAATTTAAATTTTATAATCGTGTATTACTAACAACAAGGGCCTATTAACATTTGAACTTATACCTCGTGTTAATATTCATGATATATTTACGGTAGCTCAGTAATTTTTGACGAAGATAAAAAAGTTTGTTGTCATATTTGACAATCCAGTACAAAGAATACCAAATGTAACTTACAGATGAATATAGGAGTTAAATGTATTCTACTCATAGCATATGCCTTATACACAGACTAAGAAGAATAAGAAGGCTTGTGTACCCAAATCCGCTATTTTACCGCCGCAACATTTGTATAAGATACCTAATAAAGAGTTCTTTCTACGGAATAACACAAAACGGGCTTAATCTATGACAATCTCGCTATCTTTGAAACCAAGTTCTTGGTTAGATAGTAAAAGGATACTTCTTACAAAGATAGGTGAAGTATACATGTAAATCATATACATACATTTTCTAACCAACCTCCTGGAAATCGATGAAGTTGATGATAAAAGAATGTAGAGATGTGGAATAAACAAAACGAATAAAATATGAATACAAAGGAAATATATTCGTTTTTTAAAATGGAGATTAACTCTTGAGCATTAACATAACAAAGCAAATATCTCCTACAATATGAATATAATTCGTTTGAATAATTAATATCATACACAAGTTACAAAACTGAACAAACCATAATAATGTCAATATTAAATATTTTGCAGTTCATTGAATAAGTAAATAATTATGTAGCCTATTTATTTATGGAGTTGCTAGGCATATTTTGTTTGTTCTTATTTTTTGGAATATATATGATATCAAAACGATTGCTAAATTCATTCAAATTCTCATTGTCAATACAATTGACCATATACTCTGCAAGCTTCATTGTAAATTCTATATCTCCTTCCTGGGACAGTTTACTGGCAAGCTTGTCAGTAATATGACGCAATTTTTGCAATTTTTTTAATTCACTAGTTTTCGAAATAACTCGCTCTGAGATGTATATAGTCTTTGTATTTGTGTGGCCAGCGTCAGAAGAAATGGCATGGTGAGTAAAGTTTGCATCTATATTCAGTGTTTCAGGCTTGTTTCAGTTTTCAATTTTAATTTCGGAATGACAAATAGCCCGGTTTTGATTTATTTCAACAAGCAGTGCGTTTGCATCAAACTTAACATACCATCTTTTATTGACATATTCTTCCAAATTATTCCAACTCTTATTGCCATTATTATTTCCTAGGAAGTACATTACATGTTTGCAAGGAAGTAGATATTGTTTTCTAAGGTTGCAACACGACATCAGCATTGAACTACTCACATTCTCGTTTGGTGTATATTCCAAAGAAGTTTTGTACGCATTTATCATGGTTGTGAATGCAAAATAAGATAATGAACCTTTTAGGTTGTCAAATGGTGTTGTATATGATAAGGACAATCTATGAATTCTCTTTATTTTCATCATATTCTCACGAAGCACTATATTTCTCTTGTACATTGTAAACTCAACTATTTCGTTTATAAATTTCGCCATATCATTCCTTAATTTGATAAAACGTTTTAATGATGAGAAGTAAGATTCAGCATTGTTTGTGGTATGGATATTAAGACACATGCCGCTTTCTTTAAAATGTTCTATGAATTCGTTCCTACAGCTATCCCAATTGTCCATATAAAATATCTTCACCGTATCTGGAAGACTACCACGAAGAAGTATGTACTCCAAATCACTCTTTACATAAATCATTTTCTTTAGTATAATCATAGTCCCTCTATACTCTTCTCTTGATAGATTAAAATTAGTTTTCCGCAAATAACTTTTAAAAAACTTGAGAACGTGAGAACGGCAAATAAACCGTTTACTATTTGGGAATAATTCAAGCAATACTTTTCGCTCGCTTAAGTCTTTATCTGTAATATAAAATCTATTAATAGAATACTTGTTGTTTTTGGTGAAAATCATAAAGGCTTTTGAGAGTAGCCTATATGATTCATTTACCAAAAGGAACCATCCGAATACAATAGTCTTTCTATTATAATCAATTCCCACAAGTATGAAAAAAGACCAGGACACATTAATGGTTTTGAATGTGCTATCAATTACCATATATTCTCCAAATCTCGCCCAATCCTCTCGCATAATGGTGTCCTGATAAACCAATCCTTCTAATTCGTTTTCTGAATTATATATGTCAACAAACCCCGTATCTTTTAAAGCTTCAATTATGGAATCTATTTTTTCTTTATTTGACCATTTAATGATCATGTTTCTGACGTCTTTGGTTGAGAATGGAAAATTGTATTTAGAAATTAATTTGGAAGTTATCTTTGAGATTTTCCCCCACATTCGTAGCAATCTAACATTTGTTTTATGTACTTTTCGTCGACTGACGGTTTAATGGGTGTTTGTAAGCATTCCTCTGAATGATCAAAATTGAAACCATCGATTACTAAACACCCCATCTCCCTTTTAAACAATATCGAGATATATGTATTGCAGTTGTTATTCATCTTCTGGGATTTCTTGTAACATACAAGATGTAATTTATGGTATTGAATAGGTTTGATAAACCTTCGTTGGTATTTACTTACTTTCCTAAGTCTGTTGAAATAGCTATCTAATTTTTCAGAACTATTCACTATGAATTTCGATTTTGAGTGTGTATAGAATGTATTTAAGAACTCGTTCATTGTTGTTAAACTGTCGAAAGCTTTTTTATGAAATATCTCATGGAGGGCTAAACGCCTTTCTTTGTCGGTAAGTTTTGTATTTCCATATAATTCAGAAAGATTGTTACTTGGTGCCGGTAAATATGAGCATTCTATTGACTGTTTTGTCTTATCATCCATTTTGTATAAAAATTAAAAATTTGAAAACAAAACAATTATGCTACTGAACTATAGCACTATATATACCTCTTGATCGCTAAAATCATGAATATTAACACGAGGTATAAGTTCAAATGTTAATAGGCCCTTGTTGTTAGTAATACACGATTATAAAATTTAAATTTCACTTATTCAAAAAAACAACGAACTTTGCACTGAGGTGCCCATTTACTTAAAATAAACATTAAAGTCCACAAAACACGATAAACAGAGGGTAATTAKTGARTCATTTTCCGAAAAATAATTTTCGGAAAATCGTCGAAAATAGGTGTTTTTTGTAAATCTTACCTGTGTAAATCTTAGAAAATTTGTAAATTTTATCGAGGTTTGAMTGTATATAATATGGAAAATAATATATAGTCAACTCCGGATATAACGAAGTCGTCAAAAATGGGTCATTTTCCTCTATAATTTTGTTCGGTTATAACAATTTATCGCGTATAACGGGGTAGTTGAATTTTAACGAATATTGAAATTGAATTTTACGGCCTTTGAGATATTCCCAAATTATTAAAATTATGGAAATACATACTAAACGTGGATATTCTTGGTTGATATCAATACTTTTCCTAACAAACCCCTTAATTTGTCGACCTCAACTTCATTTTCCCTGAAAAAGTTGCATTTTTCCTGAAATTCTTACAACTTCCCTAAAATTATTTTGTTTCGAATACAGTCAAACCTGTGTATAGTCATAAATAGGGCAACCAAAATGCTGAAAATTATTTTTACTTATATTTAACCTTATAGCCCAATAACGTTATTWTAAGTAAAAATAATTTTCAGCATTTTGGTTGCCCTATTTATGACTATACACAGGTTTGACTGTATTCGAAACAAAATAATTTTAGGGAAGTTGTAAGAATTTCAGGAAAAATGCAACTTTTTCAGGGAAAATGAAGTTGAGGTCGACAAATTAAGGGGTTTGTTAGGAAAAGTATTGATATCAACCAAGAATATCCACGTTTAGTATGTATTTCCATAATTTTAATAATTTGGGAATATCTCAAAGGCCGTAAAATTCAATTTCAATATTCGTTAAAATTCAACTACCCCGTTATACGCGATAAATTGTTATAACCGAACAAAATTATAGAGGAAAATGACCCATTTTTGACGACTTCGTTATATCCGGAGTTGACTATATATTATTTTCCATATTATATACAGTCAAACCTCGATAAAATTTACAAATTTTCTAAGATTTACACAGGTAAGATTTACAAAAAACACCTATTTTCGACGATTTTCCGAAAATTATTTTTCGGAAAATGACTCAATAATCACCCGATTGTGCATAAATTATGTGAACTTGACTCAATAAGTATTAATTAAGTGCTAAAATAGCATAGAAATTCATTTATCAAAATTTGGAAAATAATTTTTTTCGTAAGATTTACACTCGGATAAAATTTATTTTATCKAAAATATTCCAACGAAAAATCTTGATTCGATATTCCAGGTATAATATGGCTTTAAATAGAAGTGTTAGAACCAATTTAGAACCTCTGGTCATAAAATTTATAAGTTTTCAATGAGTGCAAAATCATGAAAATTTTGTCATTTATGCTCTTGAAGAAATAAAAATTTATCATAATTTTGTGATCCATTGATTACATCTGTTTTATAATTGAGAAATACATAAAATATTCATTTATGATTCTCCAAAAATTCTGGTCGTATCGTGATAAAATACAAAACTACACGTAAGATTTACAAAAAATTGAAAAAACGGGACTTTGTAAATCTTATCGAGGTTTGACTGTACAGGCAAAATTTAGTGTTTGTATTTAAAATCTTAATAGTTGCAGAAAGATAACTTCTTAACATATAATAAATTAATATAAAAAACAGTTTGCATGTATAATTTGTTATTTTATAGTAAAGATGAATATAACCATAAAAGATAATATCTCTGTTTAATAATAATGTTCAGATAGCTTTTTTTAAAATAAAATTAAACCTGATACTTGTTTAATTTAGAATACATGCGCTTTAGAATACGAGGCTCACAACATAATGCAACTGTTCCGTTTGGGTGAGGTCATGCCGCTTTTTAACAACATTGTTTTGTCGTTAGTCAAGAAATGGGTGTTACTTTCAAAACAAAACATCGGAGTGTTGTGAACATCCCTACCAGGGTATCTGTAAAGATTGTTAACTTAAGAATAGTATAGCAAATCAGTTTGCATCTGTCTTGCCTCTATAGGCTTGAATTTGTTGTTGTTCTGAATTAAAAATTTTAATTTCTTTAATGTTCGGCCCCCTTGAATCAAGCCAATCCGTCGACTTTGTCTTTCAAAATGGATATTGCAGCCTTAAGCAGTTACAACTTGGCATACATTCGATAGCAAAGAATATAAAATGCGACATCAATATTGGAAGATCCGTGAAACTAAAGAAGTACATTACAAACAATGAAGGAGAGAATACAATTAATCTTATGTTTAGAATTTTTAAATATAGGCACATATTATTTGATTGTGAGTTCGGGGAAAAGATTAGCCATGAGTCGAATAATCAGATTTCCGATGAACAAATACCCAAAAAATACAAAACAACGAGTAAGAAACAAGGATGTCCATTTATTCTTAAAGTTATACTTAAAGGTAAAAGATTTTTTATTGTAGAGTTTTGTCTTGTACATAATCACTCATTACAGATTTGTTATTCAAAACCAAAGTTAAGCAAAACTGAAACTGATAAACTTATAGAGTTAAAGAAATATAAAGCTAAATTGACACTTTATGCTGTCGATTTGGCCTAGAAAACAGACATCTTCCGTAATCATTAGGGCACCCCAAATGCATAATTACAATAGTGATATATAATCTGTATTTGTTTATAATATAAAATATATGTGAATATTGTACCATATTGAACGCTTACTGGTAAGTTATAGACGTCGTGTTTTGTCATGTTGCATAAAACGTCACTTTTTCGAAAAATAAATTTTAAATTTGCATAATTTCAAAATTTTGACTCAACTAACTATGGCGGGAAGTTAAGCTCATTCTAAGACAACAAGAAACACGAAATAACACTACAAATGATTATTATGTTTAAACATACAATACATTTCCCTATGAACGCTATCAGGTCTTATAAAAAGAATTACAATTTTGGCGATGGTATAAACTTTAGAAATGCACTGACTTGAACTGCGTATACTCAAAACCATTGACTGACAATGAAGAAGTAGGCTATGGTTTGCTAGATTAACGTTCAAATTAACACTAGAGCGCAGATTTCAATCATTAAGAACGGAAAGGCTACAAGACATTAAACTAACAATCAAATTACTATGAAAGATTTATATATTTGAAATAGGCTAGTTCGATATTTAAAAAGGGATTAAAACACACTCAAATGATTTATAGAAAACAAGGACGTAAAGTATAAAGAGCGAAATAGAGCTTTTTTGGTAGGTGGAGAATCAACACGAGGAAGAAACAAAACATTAATAACTTTTCAACAAATGATTGAAATTGGGTCATATTATTCAACGACTTTAAAGAAATGAACAAGGGAAGTAAGGCACCAAGTAAGTAAATATAAATAATATTACATCGGAATATATAATATATATATGAAAGGGTCGGTTAAAGGTTTTTATACAAAAGTTTTAAACCAACTTATATTTTTAAATAAAGTTGTGGCATATTTGTTATAAGTTGCTAAATTAAATATGAATTTTTTGAGAATTAATTAAATATATTATATTATACTACATTGTTTCGCATACTTATTTATTTGTTTTTAAGTAAAGAATTAACCATAGGCACTGATAATAAACAGCGATTATCGTGTGGCATATAATCCATAAGTAAATAGAAACTAATAATATGCGAAATCTAAGTTCTATCTTCCTTTTAGTTTCATGCTTTTTTAGTTTGCCTTCATGATTTCGCCCTATCTCTATTTCCACACATACCTTCCTGGCCCAAGCCAATGCTTGATTATCGTGTTGAATACTGTACATGAAATATCTGTTTATTCCCTGGGTTCTTCTACAGAAAATATGAACATAGAGGTAAGTTTTCTCATTATTTAAATTACAATGTCCCTAGACTACTTCCACTTACCAAACAACTCACATGTTTATAGTGACTGAGTGCTTCAAGTATTTACGATTCTAGAAGTTGATTAACAGGTTCTGGTTACTATAGAGTCGCGGGAGATTTTTACGAAAGTTGTTTGTTCTTTTGTAACAGTCAATGGGAGGAGAAATAGACATGTTGTCAGGCCGAGAAAGATTACAAGTTTGTAAGAATGTGCAACCAAGAGAAGTGCATCAATTCAATGAATTTTTTATACTGTGGATTTCCACAAAGAAAAGTGAGTAATTTAGAGATACATTAGATGGTTGGTCTTCTGAAAACTCCTCATGTTGGTTTGCACAAAGCAAATTCGGTTGTGGTATAAGTCTATGGCACGAATAGTTAAAGTTGGATGATGTTTTTGCCATGTAGAACACATGCTTCGGTTGATACATAATCTGATATTTCTTATTCTATCTATACCCTGACAACGCTCTGTAAGATGGCTAATAGAATCTGGGTTTATATGTAGAAGGAAAGTCATTTTGTCTAGAATTTATCTTTTGTTTTTCATTTTTATCTTATATTTTTTATTTCCACCGTTAGTTAAATGTTTAAAGCATGTTTTCGACAATATAAGAAACAAAAACACTAGAATACCCTTGAATGAATAATCTCGGATGGTATTTAATAATTTGTTATAATTTTGTATGAGTAAAGGAGTTACGTATATTCCCATGGTTTAATATCGATTACAAGCCATTATTTTGTATTGAATAAATGATGGTAATGTTTTCACGCGTTCAAAATGCATTAATGAAGTCATTTCGCCGATTTTCCCAAAATATATAATAGAATAAATTAAAATTAAAACTCAATAATTTTAATTAAAAAACACATAAAATTGTTGGAGTTTATAATAATTTGTAGATATCTTAAAAAAAACAGTGTAAAAATATGAATTTGTTAAAATATTCGAATCCCAACAACAATTTACGAGCCATTTTTAAATGCATAAAACGTCATAAAATGGCAAAATTTAAATGCATAAATTGCATTTTATTATGCAAAAAAGTGGGGTGCCCTACTTATCACCGATAATATCCTATCTTTTAGAGCCTCAATGTCCTTGTATATATATTTCAGTTTGTTTGTATTGGATTCTTCGATTTGGTCGGAAAGAGAACTTAGAGTTTTTTTAATATTACCAATAGCTACAGTCGGAGGGTATTCTGTAGCTTTTAATCGTACCGAAATTAGATATTGGACACTTGAAAAATGTACGAATATTCGAAGCACGATTTTTGAAGGAGACGAATATTCGAAGAAACTTCGGAATTTTGAAATGTCTTAATATACTGAAAATTTCAAAATAAATTTATTTTTAATATCGATTTATTCATTCTGGTTTTAAAATCTAAATTTTGCATAATTTTTTCAAATAAAAAAATCGACGAATATTCGAATATTTTTTGAAATTTTCGCAAAATTTGAAATTATTTTCAAAAAATCTTCGGAAAACGAATACCAGAAATCCGATTTTTGACGAATATTCGAAGTTTTCCAAAACGAATATTCGTTTGTCCAATCTCTAACCGAAATAGCTTTCTCACCATATACATTCTTACATTTGTCTATTTTGCCGTGCAAAGGTTCCGTTCCCCCAATCCTTTTGTATTGATTGATTTTAATTGCGTGAAATCTTGAAACCAAATGAATATGACAACAAAGCTCTTTCTTATATAGATTCTGACGGCATGTACAGGTGTAGTTGTGATGGCAAATGCAACATTTCATACACAAAGGTAAACACCTATGGGAGCAATCTGATGTCACTAGTTTCACTATATAACGCCCATATTTGAAAGTATTATCTAACAGCATTTCTACCTTATGTGTATCCATGTCTTCACTCGTTGTATGGTGTTTACGTGCAATTTTATAACGATAGTTATTAAATCGTTCCAATTGAACATTTTTCCCAGTGTCTACTTCTAGTTGTGTAATATTTTCAAGAATCTTTTCGGTTAGCTGTATCAAGGAACTTCTACAGTTCCATTTTATGTTTACACGTTTGAAAGACATAAACCATGATTCGGCGAAGTTATTAGTATTGGCATTGGCTTCTTTTCTGTAACACATTCCCCATTTTTTTGTATTTTTAGTATAATTCTTTTCGAAATATGAATAGAAAGGGACACTTATTTCTTTGGCCGTGTCTAGAAATGTACTTAAGAATGTTTTAAAATCGTTCTCTTCGGCTATATTTTCGAGGTTTCTAAACATATTGATTATTTTCTGTCTATTGGTTTTAGTTTTGATATAAGCCTCTATTTTTTTAATGACGGCTTTTTTGAAATGAAAATATCAAAACAAGTATTCGCCTGCGCCATTACAAACTCTGTTCCATGAATTGAAGAATCCATGGTAAAGATCCGACATAAAATGCTTAGGTCTCTTATATCCTTCAACCAAGCATTTAAATTTACGAAAACAGCTTTCCAACACTGTTTCCTTTTCTGTGTTGGTTATCATGAATAAGAATGGAAAGGCCGTCTGGTGGTCGTTTATTACGAATCCTACAGTTAATAAGAATTTAAATCGATTAGTGGAAAACGTTGTGTCGAAATGTATGATATTAGACGAGTACTTTAGGAATGAATTTATCATAAAGTTTGATGTAAAGGCTTCAAGGAATACATCGTTTCCCAATAATATATCGTCACTTTTCATAAGGAAATTATGTGATAATACGCTGATAATCTCTTTTGTATTGGCTTTGTAGTCTATAAACATTTTGAAATCTTCCAAATCTCCAGAACTTGAAGTTCCGAACTGGTTATTTATTCGAGAAGGAGTTCCAATACACACTATCTATACAGATATAACCAGAGAAACAGATCTCAATAATTTACAGAAGAGCCATACTATAAATAAAAATTGGTTGCATGTTTTGAAATTTCGAATAAATAACCAGTTCGGAACTTCAAGTTCTGGAGATTTGGAAGATTTCAAAATGTTTATAGACTACAAAGCCAATACAAAAGAGATTATCAGCGTATTATCACATAATTTCCTTATGAAAAGTGACGATATATTATTGGGAAACGATGTATTCCTTGAAGCCTTTACATCAAACTTTATGATAAATTCATTCCTAAAGTACTCGTCTAATATCATACATTTCGACACAACGTTTTCCACTAATCGATTTAAATTCTTATTAACTGTAGGATTCGTAATAAACGACCACCAGACGGCCTTTCCATTCTTATTCATGATAACCAACACAGAAAAGGAAACAGTGTTGGAAAGCTGTTTTCGTAAATTTAAATGCTTGGTTGAAGGATATAAGAGACCTAAGCATTTTATG
>JASNJN010000560.1:0-16261 GCA_030180075.1 Mikrocytos mackini | reverse complement strand
AGAAACAATTTACGCGTTCTTTGTTTATTGTTTGAGATGGAATGAATAAATGGTAAAGCCTATTAATAATGGATATGTTTTCTATTAAAGAAAGAAGTACGCCCTTTCCTGTGTATAGACGGTTTTCTATGTTAACTAGAAGTTCAGAGTGTAAGTTAGAAAGATGGCTTTTTGCGCTTACTAGTTCAACAAATAGTCTTTTCCTAGCCTTTTCAAAAGTCTTTCTTTTGTTACTGTTAATGTTTGTACTTTTAGTTTCATCACTTAACGTAGAGTTGAACTCTTTTTCTTTATTGGTTGAGTTTAATTCAGAAAAACTGTCGTCGAACATACTATCGAATATACTGTCTCTGTTCATTGTGTTATTGTTACTATTGTTAATGCTGTTAATGTGTCCATTCTGAACTTGTAGTATATCTTCGTTGTTAATATCATTGCTGTCATTGTAGTACTTTTCGAATAGTAAGTAATGTTGGTATAATCTTTCAAACAACAAACTTATAAACTTTATAATCTTTTCTATCAAGAATGGGTTGTTTACACCTTTCATTACCATACTACTATTCTTATTCAACAGTATATTAACTGCATGTTCACAAAGCTGTTTAATTAGTGCTGTGTATTTCCTAAACCTTGAAAAGTTATTAAAAATAAAACTTTCGTCTTCTTTGTCTTCGTACGGATTAAAGTCGTAATTGTTAGGGAACCCGCAGTTTAGAATTTCGGTGAGTAAAGAAACGGTGCAATTTAATCCAGAATGGTTTCTTAAGGCGGCCATTTTTAAAGCAGACTCTTCAAAACTCTCGTTGAGTTCGGGAATGCTACGAAGAGCTCTGAGCGCACAGAACACAGCGCGCTTTCTAATGTAGATGTTCTTATTTGAAAACAATCTGTGTATGTCTGTGGAGAGATCTGTAAGCATCTCCGGGCTTCCAATGTTCCCTAGGCTCTGTAGGGCTGCGGAGGAAATTAAAGTGTTTGAAGAGTTAATGTCTTTCTTTATTTGTTGGATTGAAAGAAGCAAGACTTCAGATTTTTCGTTGAAAACAGAAGCGAGTCCTAAATAGCCTATTCGCTTCTCGGCATATAAGGGACTGCTGGCTAATGTGAGAACTTCCATTTGGCCGAAAGAAGTGCGGTGGCCTAACATGTCACAGTAGATGAGAACAGAGACGTAGTTTATTCTGTCTTGGAAATTGGTGATTGTGGAAGTTTCAAAGGTTCTAAGCTCGGATAACTTGTCAGATATTTTGTCTTTCTCTTGAGTAACTGTTTTTGCGTCTCGTATTTCCTGTATGAATGATTTGAGGCTCAAAGACATTTTTTGAAAATTAGAAAGTTTTAAAATGTAAATGACTTTAACACAGTTTGTTGACTACTGATGGATGATATATGCACTGTGAATGTTCATAGTGTAATGGAGTGTCAAGTAACTTTTAATTAGAACTAATACTCACTAGCACATCATTATCAAAGTTTGTTTCAGCAGATAAATTACAATTAATCATGAAAACATTTATAACTAATGATTCATTCGTTAATCTATTACATGTAACTATATTGGATTGTTTTATTACCAAATTTGTTTAACTATGATCAAATTTCCTATTTATTTATCTTCCCTGTAAAAAAAATAACATTTTTACAAAATTGATACCGACATCCATTCTTAAAACATTCCTCAAAGTGCGTATACTTTTTTCTAACTTGTAAACAATCGTTTCGGCACCACTTTTTCTGCCCATCACTCGTCCCTAATCATGAGTATATAATTCCTGCTAATTCCGAAACTTCTAACCAAAACAATTCAAACTTGTTTGGCTGACATGTTTCAATGTTTAGAAGTCCTTTCTTCAAAAACCCATTCCTTTCATTTCCTAATTCACTATAAAAATGGTCTAGTTTCTTTCTATCATCTATTTTAATAATTTTTTCTAATTCTTGTACACTCATCTCCAAAATTATTGAAACGGCGATTTATGACTTTCAAAGATGTTAAAAATTTATAAAATTATAAGAATATCGTTATAATTTTTTATATTACCGGAGGATCAGGGTTGTAAGGTAAAAACCATCTGGTTTTTACCACCCTGGTAAAAACCGGATAATACCGTCATGTCATAAACGTTTTTGACGTTTTACCCGGCACAAACCTAAAATTTGGTAGGAACTAATTTTTGGAAGATTTTTTGGGATAAATTTTTTTATTTTTAGCATATTTTTATTTTTATGTTTTATTACTTTGATTTTGGAGATTTTTGATTTTTCAAGAAATATTTTATTTCTAATCTCCTGGGATTGCCTTAATAATTTCAATTAAGATTATTTTTGGAATTTTTAAAATATTTTCAAAATATAAATTTTTGAGGTTCTTGACATGGTTTAATCCGGTTTATACCGGTTAAAACCCATGTCATGTCATAAAGGGTTTATGCCTGTCATAAACGCAACCCTGCGGAGGATAGTAATGGATTTTATTATAATAAATATATGGTTAAAAATGCAAATATTTCTCGTATAAAAATAACATGTAACACCAAATAAAATGAAACACCCAATTTTTTTGAAAATTAATGGCCAATTTTGAGAAATGTGTATATGTTAGTATTTAATTACGTCACCTTCACTTTCAAATAACATTTCCAATCTAGTATCCATTGACATAGCTAACCTTTTACAAGTTTCTTTACTAATCAACTTCCACTCTTTAATAATCTTTTCCTTAAGCTCATTTACCGAACTAAATGCTGGACGCCCTCTATAAACCCTGGAACTAAGTACACTCCAGAGATTTTCCATTGGATTCAAGTCAGGACTATTCGCCGGCCATTCTAGGAGGTCAACGCCTTGGTCTTTAAAAAATTTTCTAGAATAGCTTGATACATGACACGGCGCGTTGTCCTGCTGGAATATGAATCCATTGTTGGGGAATACGTCTTTAATTTGTGGGAAAACGTATCCATTGTTGGGGAATACGTCTTTAATTTGTGGGAAAACGTCATTTTCAAGCATTTTGCAGTACCGTTGGCTGTTAAGAGTGCCTTCTATGGGTATCATTGAAATAGGGCCAAATTGTGAAAAAGCCCCAAAAAACATTACACTTGTGTTCTGTTTATACTTCTGAAGACTTACTGTAGTTGACGCACCCTTAGTATTCACTTTGTTAGTAGTCTTAGGGTTCCAAATTCTAGATAAACCGTCGGGACCTTTGAGTTTAAATTTCTTTTCGTCCGAAAAGACGGTCATTTCCCACAATTTCTCTCTCAAAAAAGTTCTGCTCGCAAATTTAAGTTTGTTCTTTATATGTGTTTGTGTTAAGAAAGGTTTGTATACTTGTTTATCAAAAGAATTGGGACCCCTAAGACTACTAACAATGTGAATACTAAGGGTGCTTCAACTACAGTAAGTCTTCAGAAGTATCAACAGAACACAAGTGTAATGTTTTTTGGGGCTTTTTCACAATTTGGCCCTATTTCAATGATACCCATAGAAGGCACTCTTAACAGCCAACGGTACTGCAAAATGCTTGAAAATGACGTTTTCCCACAAATTAAAGACGTATTCCCCAACAATGGATTCATATTCCAGCAGGACAACGCGCCGTGTCATGTATCAAGCTATTCTAGGAAATTTTTTAAAGACCAAGGCGTTGACCTCCTAGAATGGCCGGCGAATAGTCCTGACTTGAATCCAATGGAAAATCTCTGGAGTGTACTTAGTTCCAGGGTTTATAGAGGGCGTCCAGCATTTAGTTCGGTAAATGAGCTTAAGGAAAAGATTATTAAAGAGTGGAAGTTGATTAGTAAAGAAACTTGTAAAAGGTTAGCTATGTCAATGGATACTAGATTGGAAATGTTATTTGAAAGTGAAGGTGACGTAATTAAATACTAACATATACACATTTCTCAAAATTGGCCATTAATTTTCAAAAAAATTGGATGTTTCATTTTATTTGGCGTTACATGTTATTTTTGTTATGAGGGATCATAAGTATTTTCAAACATATATTTATTATAATAAAATCCATTACTATCTTCCGGTAATATAAAAAATTATAACGATATTCTTATAATTTTATAAATTTTTAACATCTTTAAAAGTCATAAATCGCCGTTTCAATAATTTTGGAGATGAGTGTAAATGTATTTTTAAAATAAAAATTGCGCTTGTCTAACACTACACATTGACGTGCCTTAGGGCCGAATGACCGAAAAGCAGGAGGTTATCATAGAGTGATAAGGTCTCATCGTTGAATCTGGGCTGGAAGTTCCTAAAAGCCCGCTGGTTTTTGTTAAAAGTCATTATCGATTTGTATTTAAAAATTATGAAAGTTATTGTTTGAATTTAAATTTATTTATGAATTGGTAACCGGGCCGTTAACCGCTTGGGAAAGGTATCCGGGTGGTATCTATTCACTTGGGTACCACACACATGAATAGTGCTTTGAATAGTTGAAACCGTTGAACTTCATTTTATAAAATCAACACACAGTTAAAATCGTATAAGGAATTTAAATGGCCATATTTTGGATTTTTGGATTTTTGTATTTTAAATTTTAAATTTATGACAGAAAATATCACACCTTCCCCCACACAACACCAAGGCACTACAACGACTACTAACGGCAATGATGGTATATCTAAAATAGAAAACATACCTAGTACTGCGGATACAAGTATCCTCGATCTTTTGGAAGACAGAGCACTAGTAGACAAAACAGACCTTTATGCTCGATTAATGGCTATTGGTGGTTCTTATTTCTTTATTCGGCCACGAAGATTTGGGAAAACACTGTTAATAAACGCACTTAAAACTATCGCAGAAGGTCTGTTTTGTCTACTAGTGCTCTGTCTTCCAAAAGATCGAGGATACTTGTATCCGCAGTACTAGGTATGTTTTCTATTTTAGATATACCATCATTGCCGTTAGTAGTCGTTGTAGTGCCTTGGTGTTGTGTGGGGGAAGGTGTGATATTTTCTGTCATAAATTTAAAATTTAAAATACAAAAATCCAAAAATCCAAAATATGGCCATTTAAATTCCTTATACGATTTTAACTGTGTGTTGATTTTATAAAATGAAGTTCAACGGTTTCAACTATTCAAAGCACTATTCATGTGTGTGGTACCCAAGTGAATAGATACCACCCGGATACCTTTCCCAAGCGGTTAACGGCCCGGTTACCAATTCATAAATAAATTTAAATTCAAACAATAACTTTCATAATTTTTAAATACAAATCGATAATGACTTTTAACAAAAACCAGCGGGCTTTTAGGAACTTCCAGCCCAGATTCAACGATGAGACCTTATCACTCTATGATAACCTCCTGCTTTTCGGTCATTCGGCCCTAAGGCACGTCAAAATGAATTCATTAGACACAAAGGGCATAGTGTCACATCCACTGATTGAGACGCTCCAGGACGTCGACCCTGACTTCTCATCAGAACAAGCTTCCTTCGAAGTGAACCCCCAGAACACAACACTGAAGATACAAAGGAGAGTACGACTACTGACAGACATTGGGAGACAGGACGTAATAAAGTGGACGAACGATATGAAGGACCTAGTAAAGACTTGCGGTTGGGAAGAAGCTGTCGCCGGAACGACACTCACATCACTCCTCTCCCCCGCATTACAAACAGCAGTGTCCAACGTTCCCGCCTTTAACGACAAAGTAGCAACCCTCCTAAGTCTCAAATACCCCGTTTGCTCAGCTCCAAAGTACTACAGCGCCATCAACCAACTCAGACAAGGCGCCTTCGTCACCCTCAGTGTTTATGTGGAAGCTATTAAGTTCGTATGTACAAAATTGGGACTTACAAAGAGGTTCACACCTGAACAAACCCTCTTGAAGGAGGAGGAAACATTCTACAGTGGTTTAACAGATCGAACAAAACTTGAAATGGCCAGACTCAACGTCACAACCTACTACGAGGCATTTAAGATCATCACGTCTACGGAAACCATTATGATAGAACAGATCCGTAGCCAACAAGAACAGTTTAAACAAGAGAGACTACTCCACTCTCCGAGCGACAACATTCTTAAAGGAAACAGGGAGTCCAGGTGGAACAAAGAGAAGACAAGAACAAACTTCACACCAATTCCAAGAACTTCTGCAACGCCGACTCCTCATCCTAAGAACGACCGTTATTGCTCCTTCCATAAGTCCAAGGGACATGATACCAAGGATTGTCGTGCCCTAAATCAGGACAAGAAAGAGAGCACATATACAAAAGGGACAAACAACCGTGTAAACAGTGTTGCAAGAGAACGACGACACACCTCCAACAACACTCAACCCATGAATGCCATACAAGAGAGAGCCTCCGCTATCACAACCTTAGGAATAACTTGTTCTATCCAAGGAACACGAGCGAAAACACTCGTGGATACTGGCGCGACAGAAAACTACATCTCTAAAGCATTCGTTAAACAGTTGGGACTAAAGACGACCAGGCTAGACAAAGACTTCGTTAAACTAGCAAACAAAGCGAGCGTTCCAGTCACCGAATGTTGCATGATTTCCTTCCAAATCGAAGAAGACAACTTCATCCTTTACCAAGCCGATTTCAAGGTTTTCCCAGAGCTAACTACAGACCTCTTATTAGGAATGGAATTTCTACTAGAGCACGAAGCTCTAATTAACTTTAAAGATGGACTGATATCTATAGGAAACAGATCATTTGAACTCCCAAGACAACATAGCAGCTTAGGAAGAATTGACAGAGAGTTATGTGAAAAGACAAAGATATGCAACATCGTTTCTCTCCCGAAAGAAACAGAGAAACTACTACTGGATTACCAAAACAACAATCCCACCTTAGGAAACATACAAACAATTCAACACCAGATCAACTTAAAAGATAAAACACCCATTCATAGTCGACCATACAGAATTCCGGTCGCAAAACTTAAAGAAACACAACGAGAACTCAACAAACTCTTGGATCTTGGCGTAATTACACCTTCGGATAGCGCCGACTGTGCCCCGGCATTCCTTATCTACAAGAAGACAGGCGGCGTACGATTAGTCATCGACTATCGTAAACTAAACAACCAAACTATCCCTCTTAACTACCCTTTACCAAGAATCCAGGATTTTTTAGTTCAATTAAAAGGTGCTGAGGTATTTAGCTAGAGATTGGACACTTGCAAAATGTACGAATATTCGAAGCACGATTTTCGAAGGAGACGAATATTCGAAGAAACTTCGGAATTTTGTAATGTCTTAATATACTGAAAATTTCAAAATAAATTTATTTTTAATATCGATTTCGTCATTCTGGCTTTAAAATCTAAATTTTGCATAATTTTTTTTTGTTCAATTCCAAAATTTAATTTTTTCAAATATAAAAATCGACGAATATTCGAATATTTTTTGAAATTTTCGCAAAATTTGAAATTATTTTCAAAAAAATCTTCGGAAAACGAATACCAGAAATCCGATTTTTGACAAATATTCGAAGTTTTCCAAAACGAATATTCGTTTGTCCAATCTCTATATTTAGCCAACTTGATCTTAACCTCGGGTACTATCAGATCAGTATCCAACCCGAACACCGACAATATACTTCATTTGTTCTTAACGACAACCAATTTGAATTCGTCAGAATGCCCTTCGGCCTCTGCAACGCACCACGTACTTTCCAGCGTGCGATGCAAAACATATTCCAGGGATTATCATATGTCAAAATTTACCTTGACGACATTCTAATCCATTCGGAGAAGAGAGAGGATCATAAGGAGCATCTCAAGACCGTTCTAGGGATTGCAAAAGAACATTCGATGTCCATAAACTTCAAAAAGAGTCGTTTCTATCAAGACGAAGTAACATACTTGGGAAGTGTCATTTCTAAAGAGGGCGTACAAGCCGACACCTCAAGAGTAGACTCCTTAACTCTGAACAGACCGAGAAACAAGAAAGGAGTACGAAGAATTTTGGGACTAATACAATGGTTTAGAGGTTTCATACCAAATTGCTCAATTTCAACAGCTTTCCTCTCAAACCTTACAAAGAAGGATTGTCCTTTCAAATGGACCAAGAAAGACCAAGAAAAGGTAAAAGACATCTTTGACCAAATCAAACAGAAAACACTCCTTCACTTTCCCGATCCTCTAGAGCCATTCACAATGGAATGTGATGCGTGCGACACAGGACTAGGCTCAGTCCTGTATCAAGAAAACAAGCTTATAGGCTTCTACAGCTACAAGTTTACGCCAACGGAATCGTCGTACACAATCGTCGAAAAGGAACTCTTAGGAATACTCAAATCGCTAGAACACTTCCGAAATATCGTGTTCAGTTCCCATGTCAACATTTTCACAGAAAATGCAAACTTGTTATTTCGAACCCCGATCTCAACGAGGGTTCAACGCTGGAAACTCAAATTAGAAGAGTTCGCGTATTCACTGCAGCACATCCAGGGTTCCAAGAACACGGGTGCTGATCTTATTTCCAGGATTAACACTGTCCAACCCTACGTGGCCGAATTTCCATTAGACCTAAAAGAATTACAACAAGCACAATCACAGGACGAAAAGATTCAAAGAAGAATTAACCATAAGGAATACGAAAAACGAGACATTGAAGGAAAGGAACTAATTGTGGACCAACACAACAGACTAGTTATTCCACAGACTTTAACCGAATCTTTCCTCATGAGAACTCATAGCTTCTTAGAACACCCTGGAGAAACAATTCACTACAAAACCTTACAGCGGTACTTCTACATGGAAAACAACAAAGAGCCAATTAAAGATGTACTCAGGAACTGTGAAGACTGCCAGAAGAACAAGTCTTTTCGCACCAACTACGGAGATATAAGCGGACATCTTACAAGTTCCCAACCATTCGAGTATATCTCATCCGACATATACGGACCGATTAATAGTTTTGAATTCGACACTGATCAAGAACATGATCATTTCTATATCCTAACCATTACAGACATATACAGTAAATGGTCGGAAGTAGAACCCCTTTACAGTACTATAACGGAAGACATTCTTCAAGTACTTGAAAAGAAATGGATACCTAAACACGGGACGCCTAAAAGAATACTGACCGACAACGGTCCACAATACATCTCTACCAGATTTGAAGACTTTTGTGAGAGCAATGGGATTAAACACATAAAGACGACACCTTTCAATCCCACATCAAACTCACTATCAGAAAGACTTAATCAACAATTAGGGAACGTCATAAGAATGGCTAAAGGAAGCACATTTGGCGACATTAAAAGAAGATCTCACAAACGCCTGAATCTTTGTGCAGATAGAACGACCGGATTCTCTCCGTACGAGAAACTGAGGAAAATTAGTATCTTTGATTTTGAAAGACGGGACTTAACAGAGGAAATAAACAAAGCTTTACTTAATAAAAGACACGAATTGGAAAGGAATACAAGAAATACGAACAAGAAGAGAATAAACTTCGACTTTCAACCAGGACAATACGTTTTTATAAGAGCTTTACATCCTTTAAAGACTGACTGCAGATGGAGAGGACCCTATGAAATAGTTTCCGTAGACCAAAAGAGAAACTTCGTGTGGATACAAGAAGAAAACAGACAATCTAGGGTCAACATAAAGCAGATCAGACCTGATCTTTCGAGGAAAGAGCGGGATGTGGTACCCAAGTGAATAGATACCACCCGGATACCTTTCCCAAGCGGTTAACGGCCCGGTTACCAATTCATAAATAATTTTTAAATACAAATCGATAATGACTTTTAACAAAAACCAGCGGGCTTTCAGGAACTTCCAGCCCAGATTCAACGATGAGACCTTATCACTCTATGATAACCTCCTGCTTTTCGGTCATTCGGCCCTAAGGCACGTCAGTCTGCATAATTAAAATTCATTTTTAGATTCAAGTGTTGAAATTTCGATTTTATTCATTTCCATAACAAATGATTTCAACTATTGAATTAATTCTTTATAAATTATTATAGCCTAAAATCCTCTCATTTGGCGTGGTTAAATACGAATCGTTTATCTGTGCGCAACTTTCCTTCCAATTCTACATTCCCGTTTCAAAAATAAATGTTCAACATACATATTCTTGTCCTCGCATTTACATTTGCATATACACTTAAAGAAAGCTTATTTATTTCCTCTGATAGACAAATTTTTTGCAAAAATCAATTTTCTGTACAAAGAAGAAATTTGGAAGTTTTCATCCACAAGCCATCATTGGACACTGAAAATGACAACAAAAGTACATCATCAAACAGCATGTTCATGGACGATCTAATATTCTTTGTATTCGACCATACGAGCAAAGCATTGCTTTCCAGTTTCGAACTATTCAAGAAGACGACTAAGATAACAAATGTAAACAGCGCAATATTAAATCTATCCAGTCTAGACACGCACGTCACCTATTCTGAGTTGAGGTACGACTCAGATGATTTTTATGTCATTCGTATGCTTCCTTTGTCTATTCAAGACCGAAAACTATTAAAACACCATGTTAAGAAAGCTTATACGAATCGCGGATCTTCCGAATTAGTAGCAGAAGTTGTATTAAATCACATTAACAATTTAGATACTCTCAATTCAATTCAGAAGTTGAAACTAAGATTAGTGCACAGCACAAAAATCAATGTTTTACACAAAGAACACAATCATGTATTACAGAAACATAAAACAACGCATCAAATTACCGTTCATTTGCCAGATTATGTTCCCATTCTACTTCTAGTTGGAAATTATGTAAAGTTCAAGCTGTCGTATGAAATTGATTATAATTATAAGTCGTGCGTACTCTCAGACGTCACAATAGATGGTTTCAAACTAGATCCAAAAAAAACAAACGAATGGTATCGAATACGAGCTAGTATAAATACTAATAAAAGATTGGCAATGAATGATTTCATAGTGATAGTAAAAGGACTGCTAAACAAAGAAATGGAATCGAAAAAGATGAATAGTATTATAAAAATAGCTGATTATTTCGAAACTAATAAGAACGATGAAAAAGATCCGTTTGAAGTTGAAGATTTTGAAGAGTTCTTGGACGCTGACCAATTGATAAGAGTTGGGGAAATAGATGGGTTTGATCTAAATTAAATATTACAGAAGTGTCTATCTAAATGCGTGCTGTGGTTTATGATTAGACAGAAATGCTATCTTCTTAAGGGTGAGGAAATGTTTACTTTAATATTTTTGGGGAAAACGGATTTCTTAGGAAGTTAATTATCTATATTTATTTAATAGCATAATAATGAGATAGATTGCATGTGACAACTGGGGGTTTCAAATTTCCCGGGGAATTAGAAACTCTACTGTAAATAGCAGAATAATATTTTGAAAATTTAAATTCTTGAAAATATTGTAATCGATACTCTCACCCAGAAGCAACGGATCTTCAAAATATGCTAGCATGTTAATCTATACAATTGTACAGACACTTTTAGTTATTATATATTACAATATTGATTCCCATTTCTTATTAGAATTCAGAATGACATCAACTTCTTTTATGGATGTACATAAATAGTTCTAAGACCAAAAACAAAATAAAAAGTTAGAATGACTTCATCAATTCTATTAACAATAGCAATAGTTGTGCAATTTGTTATATTTATGGATACATTCAACATAACAAGAAGGCCTATACACACAAACTATATCTGTACTAGCGAGCATCCGGGCACAAGTGAATACTTCGATGAACGTAAAACAAAAAAGTTGCCAAGGACACAGACCACCTTCAAAATGACATTAAAAACGTTCAAAAAGGGCGAATTTATTCACAACCCCATCACAAAAATAGAAATGGCAAGTGCTATAACAAACAATTTTAATTTAAATCATACAGACGATGGATCTTTCCATGATGCAATTCAATATAAGATTTCTGAATATAACTTGAAAGTAAACATCAACAAGGAGTTCTCAAACCAAGAAAAACTATTGAAAAAGAACTACACAAAGCAAAATAATAACATTACAAGTGAATTGATTACGCATGCCATTGATAGCATAGCATACTACAACAGAAGGGCAGACATAACAATACTAAATAACAACAAACACACTGTGGTTGACGGCGAAGGAATAATAACATTACTCATTGAAAGTATAAACAAAACGTTTATAAAACAAATCCTTTCTTCTCTCTACTTTTCTCGGGACGATGGAAAGCCAATCGATGATATAACTTTGGGGATTCACCATATAGAGTACAAGGTGACCAACAAACTAAATGAATTCGTTAATGTTTTAACAAAGAATAAAACAGGGGAAATTTACCCGAAAGAAATAGCTTTTAGAGAAAACTATAAAACGAAATTTCAAATAGAGCTTCTTAAACTTTGCACTCTCTCAAAAGATGAAAGATATAAATATGCATTGGGTTTGGAAGATAGGTTAGAAACTATTAACAAAAATCAAATAGAAGATTATATCTATTTGACAGATCGATTTACTAAAATCATTTTTACAACTATAAAATACGACAAAATTAACACAAAAGAGACAAAAAACAATACACACCATTTGGAAAATGACAAAAGAGTATTAGAAGAATTAAACGATTATATAAGTTTACAATGTGAAGAGTCTAAAAAACATATTAAAGAGTACATAACCGAACACTATAAAAGGAAATGGAAAGAAATTAGACCACAGGAACTTGATATATTTGCTATGAAAGATTTCAAGAAAGATCAGGTTGGTAAAGAACCGATGTTCTACTTAAATTTCAAAGGGGATAGTACAGCAATAGCTCTATCCAGTAAAAATATTCTATTTCCCACACCATATATCGACCCATCATTGTCCCACCCAGTTCATTACTATATCAATCAGGACTTACAATTTAAAGATACAATAAAACTTTTTATGTTTACAGTGGATGACTTTTCGTTTTTAGTTCCACAGTATGCGCGTTCCGGAGAACACAGTACAGATACCCATTGTTATTTCACGGGATATTCGTATAAAGAAGACGAACATAAAAAAGTATCATTAATGGAGAATAAAGAAGAATATTTTTTGGTATCAAAAACAACAATGGGGCGTGGATCACTATTCCCTTTTTACTATACTAGTTCTGATGGGAATCCCAAAAATAAAGATATACATTACTATTTACGATACAAAGAAGAGCTGTTTGGAAATAAACTCGTATACCAGAAACCCCTTAAAACTAATTTGTTGATTACAACAAACACGGCATTATTTCAACGGATGAAACGAATCCTGAAAACGAGAGAAGATTTGTTATCAATGTTTTATTTTATATCAAAAGAAGATCCGATTCGTGTGATAAAGAAGGAATATATATTGAAGAATATGGAAATTACTTTAGGAATGGAAGTATATTATGCGAACTAGAAAATGGAAGTATATTTGTTCGTAAATCGGAATCTGAGCCCAACGATATGTGGAATATAATGGACCAAGTAGAATTCAATGATTACGCAGGGCATTCGAACAAACCAACAGAAAAACAAAAAGAATTTATGCACTTATTAACATTCCTAAGGGTAGAAGAAAAAGGTGCTGTTCCTAAATCAGGTATGGAAGTTGAGGAAGCTATCGAAAAGAAGAAACGGAAATATAGGATGATTCAATAAATCACTTTTTAAATACCAAATGCCACATTTAAGCCATTTTGTTTATTAGTTTATTATCAATCAATTTCAAAAGACATTTATTATACATAACAAAAACAATGAGTTAGTTTCATGGTTATTTATGCAAAAAAAAACAATTTAGGACATAATTTGTAAATATTTAGTTCTAATATGTACTTGGATATTTTTAAATACATAAAATGTATAGAGTTTTATTATAAAATAAAAGATAATTCATATCATTAGCTTTTAAACATTTTATTTACCCTTTCATTCTAGCCATTATATAAGCAGTGATATTTCTTTTTTTATTATAAATACTTTCTCGTTTCTTTAAATTATCCATTTCCAGCTTTATTTCCTTCACCATATTCTTCACTATAACTTTATCAATACACAATATATCTCATCAATCATTTCCATTACGTGTCTTTTATAAATGTAATATTTAGTCGCACTCAAACTCATTCTATGAATGCACGTTAATAAGTCCTTAATTTTATAGACATCATTAGAGTACTTCTTTGTCTTCTTAGCAATTAGTTCCAACATCACAGGGCTGTCTGCAAGTGTCATTCTCAACAACTTACAGCTACTAATAAGTATATTCACACTATTAAACACATTTGCAAAGTCTTTATCCTCACAGTGTTCTATAATGTTTAGAATATGTGTAAATCTGTCATTCAAAGAAAAAGCCAAAGAAATTTGTGCACTGTTTACTTGAGATCAACAAGCCAAAGCCTTCAAAAAGGCCAACTTCAACAACCTGTTGTCTTCGGATATTTCAAAGTCTCCCAATTTATCCACAAGTATTTCATCTGCTTCTATAATCTTAAGCTTATCATTGTACTTATCGTATCCATTAGAAACTAACAAACTAAGTATTGAAAACACTAAATTTTTGTTTATCTGTGATATTTTATCTTCTCTTAAAACTAGCGCTAATTTTTCATGCAAACCTAATCGGAAGCTTTTTCTTATATGCTCTAAATTAGTCCTTATTAGAGTTATAATCGACTTTGAAACACTTTTGCTAATTTCATCGTTCAAATCGCCGCAGTAAAAGGACAGTACTTCCAAAATAATGTTTTCTGAATTAATTGTAATGCCTGTTTTTTGTGTTACTATTTTCTCTAAAACGTGGAACAATTTATTTGTCTCTTTGTTACTTCTGTAAATGTGTAATAAAGTTAGAATTCTGCAATAAGCTTCAATTAAACTCTCTTTGTAGAAAATGTCTGTGTTGTAGTCTAAAAGTAAGTCAAAAGTTCCTATTAAAAGTTTTAAACAACTATCCAAATTCTTGTTTTGTATTACAATATTTTTATTTGTGTCATTTGTACTGTTTGTAATGTCATTATAGCTTTGTTGTTTAATTTCGTTTATTATTAAGGACTTCAAATTTAACAAAATGTTTCGTATTAAGTTATTGTTTAGTAAATCCTCAATAAGTTCAATGGGCGGGTTGTTTACCTCTGAAAGAATATCGTGCAAAGTACACATAGTGTTTTCTAAAAGAACTAAGTTATCGTCTTTATAATCATTGTTATTGTCATTTTCAATAAAAGAGCCGCTTCCTTTTAGTGTTAAAGACTCCAGTACTAGAAGTAGTTCGTTTAACATTTGTCCACCTCCTGTAAATACAAAGTTCCAATTTATATGTTTATTGTCTTTATTATTGCTTTTACTTTTGTTAAAAGAACCAGCACTATGCTTGTTGTGTTTATTTTTATGTTTTCCTGTATGACAACAGAATATAATAATGTTCGCGGCTATCATTTGTGCTTTAGAATGTATAAACACGTGAATTACTCTTTCAAGCGCACTTATTAAGTTGTTGCAGTATACTCTATAAACTAATTGTCTATCATTTTTGAACATAGTAAAAAGTAAGCTTAAAGCGCTTTCAACACAGCTTTGTGAGTTCTCTTTTAGAATAAGTTCCAGTATCTTAGTAACTTGTCTCTTTTTGAACAACTCAGTTTGTAATGCTATTCCATTATTCGATTCTAAAACGAAGTTTAAATTGTTCATTGCATCTATGTTGTTTTGTTCTCCTTTTCTAAGCCCAATTAAATCTATGAATTCTACCGGGTCCATATTCTCCAGGTTTCTGCTTTTGTGCCCAACATTATTTTTCTTCACACACTTTTTTGTACGAATAGTTTTTACGCTGTTTATTCCACTTAAGTTGTTTATCACTCTGTCGTCGTCTAATTTGAAATTGAACTGGTCTGTAAGTTGCGCTATAGAAGAAGACCTGTTTTTGTCTTTAGTTGGAGATCTAACTTTGGATGGTTTAGGTTTAAGTTTAATTGTGTCTGTTTCAGAAGAGCTTTTATTTGGATCTATTTCGACACTGTCAGAAGTTTCCAGAATATCGTTCATTTGTCCTCTTTGTAGTTCCTCCAAATTAACTGGTTCATCGCTTCCCTTTTTAATCCAATTGTGTTTTAGAAGTGCTTTTGCATCTGCACGTTGAGTAGGGTCTTTTTGAAAACATAGTGTTAAGAAGTCTTTTAGATCTGCAGAAATCCCTTTTGGAAAAGGTGGGCGGTCTGTGGTAACTATTTTGTACATTGCAGGCATAGGTCCTAATTCGTAAAAGGGTGGCTTTGTAGTAATTAGTTCGAGGACAGTACAGGCCAAACTCCAAATGTCAC